>JASDQU010194004.1:5117-17650 GCA_032191745.1 Picea mariana | reverse complement strand
CTGATATCTTAGCTTTCAACAGAAGCTCCCTTCCATCCAAATACCTTGGCATCCCCCTGATTGATAATGCCCTCAGGAACTCCTCTTGGGAACATCTCCTTTCCTCTTTTACCAAGAGGCTTTCTTCCTGGACCCTTAGAGTTATAAACCTTCCTAGTCGTCTCACTCTCCTCCGAGCTATTCTTCAAGCCCTACCCATCTACACCTTCTCGGCGCTTGCTGCTCCAAAGTTTGTCCTCACAACCATTAAAATCTTACAAAGGAACTTCCTTTGGCAAGGCCTCAACACAGGGAAGAAAATAGCGCTAATCAGCTGGGACAAACTATGTCATCCCAAAGCACAAGGAGGCCTCGGATTACAGGACCCCTTTATCATGAATAAAGTCCTAAGCGCCAAGATATGGTGGCGATGGCTTAAGAATCCCAAGTATCTCTGGGCAAGGCTCTGGAGGAATAAATATGCACCGAATGTGGCATAAAAGAACTTAATACGATGGAATGGAGACAACCCAGGGTCCTTAATCTGGGCAGCAGCTAAGAAGAATAGACAGCTAGTCACCCAACATGCTTTTTGGGAAATTAGAAATGGGAAAACAACCCTCTTCTGGAAACATTCCTGGCAGCAATGGCCAATTTTGTACCACGAGGATTGGGTTGAGAATATCATCACCAAGCTACACATGCGGGCCTGACAAAAGTAGCTGATTACTGGCAAGACAATCCCCCAGAAGACACCTGGCGGTACTGGCACCTTAATAGGGAACGCATGAACCTGGAAGCGCATGTGGATCTGCGACCCTGGCAGAATGAAATGTCCAAAAGGAAAATCCCCAAGCTCATGGGAGAGGATATCCTCCGATGGGGATACTTTCCACGAGGCACCTACAACATACGAGAAGCCTATCACTTCAAAACTCAATCAAACTATGCACCTACAAGGGAAGTATGGAGCAAAATCTAGAACCTTAAACATTGGTCGAAAATCACCCTCTTCCTCTGGCTCGTCACCCATTCAATCATTCTAACCTGGGATAACCTCTCAAAAAGAGGTTTTGTTGGGCCGTCTATATGTATGCTTTGTGGAGAGGCAGACGAAACCATGAATCACCTCCTCAATTCCTGCCCTTACACTGCTCAAATTTGGGATCAAAGTGTGCTTATTATGCGTACCTTGGATCGCAAAAGAGACAACATCATTGATACAATCACGGACTGGAGGGACCAAGTGTTCTAATCTCCCCTCCTAAATCGTATATGGCAATTACTTCCCGGCTTCATTCTTTGGCAGGTTTGGAAGGAAAGAAATAGGAGGCTTTTCAGGAATGTTTCCCTCCTATGGCAACACTGCTGGAACCAATGTCGCCTAAATATTCTGGAAACTCTCAACCTTCAGCTATGGACTGAAAAAGACTTGATTAGCAACCCCTCAGAAATCCTGATCCTTCAGTACTCGAAGCCCTTCCCAACTCCTCACCCACTTTTCCCCTCTTCTTCTCCGCTCCCTCCCAGCAGCCCCACCTCTTGGTCTGCCCCCCCCAGTCGACTTCATCAAACTCAACTTTGATGGAGCCTCTAAAGGAAATCCAGGAGCAGCGGGTTATGGAGTAGTTTTCCGCAACCATCATGGACACATCATTCTCATTAACGCAGGCTCCCTTGGTCATACCACAAACAATGCAACGGAACATTGGGGGCTCATTAGAGGACTGCAATTAACCACCGAGCACAACTTCACCAGACTGATTGTAGAGGGAGATTCTCAAATCATCATCAACCTCTTCAGCAGGATTTTAAATGGAGAGGACCTGGAAATAATATCACCCAGTTGGAGACTCTCACATGGGCTAAAGACTATCAAGGATTTGTTGCAACCCAATCAGGCCATTATACCTGCTCATATCAGGAGAAAGGCGAATCAAGTTGTGGATGAACTGGCTAATCTGGGGACCAATTGGGATGGACCAGAACTCCTTTGCAAAACGTCCCTCAATCCTGATCACTATATTCTCCAGCATTGTATCCACAAAGCTAGGGAAGTGGACAAACCCCTGGATGGGGTGTTAGTGCAAGCCAAATGCGCAGAGAGGGAGTACATGGAGGCCAACAGGGCAGGGCGCCATGTGATCAGCTCGTGCCAACAACCGCCGCCTCAACCCTACATTAACTAGCCTTCACGTCGATTGCAGCACCATTAATTTTGATGTGCCCAAGCTCTATTACGAATTTCTTTATGGATTTTCCATCTGCATTCACTCCTCATCCTCTCTCGCGGACCGACTCCCACATTCCTCCGCTACCCTGGCCTGGTTTTGATGGGACTTTCATGGTGCTCATAGCCCCTGGCCTTCTCTAGTCTCTCTGCATCTGCCTGGAGCACCTAGTCTTTTTCTACCTTCAAAGTATGCCGCGTCAAAGAGGACGGCCGATAAGAGGCTCTCCATGGCATCCTCCTCGACCTCGAGCCTCTGTTTCTCCCCCTGGTTCGCCCTCCATGATCTCCTCGTCGCCTCTACAGTCCGAGCTAGAACCTCTCGCCTCCTCCACCTCACCTATCTCCTGGTTTGATTGCTTAGCCATTATCGAAAGCTTGTCGGGCTCTTCTTTGTGTCACCTTGTCGTCCCACCAAACTCCAGAACCATTGATCCTTCCCATGCACCGGTAATTGGTTCCTCAAGGCCACCCATGGGGGCGCCACCTCCTGTTTGAACTGCCCGAACCAACATGTACTCGTCCACTGACTCCACCCCTGACTCGCAGATGAAAGAGAGTTTAACCATTCTCTATGGTCTGGTCTTCAAACTCTGTCAAGGAATGGAGGACCTCCAATTCCGACTGTAGATAATGGACGGAAGGATCTCGACATGAGTAATACATACTAAATATGTACTATAAATTATAGACATGAGATTTTATAAAGAATGTACAGATCCCACATTCCATACATAGCCACTTTTTGGATCAAGGGTTCTCAGGCTGGCGGGCTCAAAATTGGGCCTCTATTGTTCTGTGCCCTACAAATAGCACCCATAATTCTACGATATACAAATTGACAAGCAAACCTACAGCCTGGTTGGCTCAACATTATACTTAGATTGTTTTGTGTCCTCCAAACAACACTCAGAGTTCCGCGATATACAAATTAACAGATAGGCTCCAAGGCTAGCGGGCTCAAGATTGCCATTGTTTACGGATGGTAATCCCTATCAACTATCTAACATTATCTAAGAACATTATTTTCAATACTAAATTATTAATATTAAATATTTATATTGTACAATTTAATTAGACACAAATCACAATTTGAAATGGGGAAGTGGTCGATCGGGCTGGTGATACAAAAGTAAGTGGAAATCTGAACACGTGCATCCGCAAACTTCCACACCTAGAAATTTTCCTAGAAACAAGCAATACATACTAAATATGTACTTTTATAAAGTATGGAGATGAGATTTTATAGAGCATGTATGAATCCTTCATTCCATACTTAGACACTTTTTGGATCGCGGGTTCTCGTGCTGGCGGGCTCAAAATTGAGCCTCTATTGTTTTGTGTCCTACAAATAGCACCCAGAGTTCCGCGATATACAAATTGACAGGCGAACTTGCGGGTTGTCTGGCTCAACATTGCACTTCTATTGTACTGTATCCTCCAAATAGCACTCAGAGTTCCGCGACATACAAATTGACAGACGGACTCTAGGACTGGCGGGCTCAAGATTGTGATTGTTTATAGATGGTCATCCTATCTAACAATATCTAAAAACATTATTTTAAAATACTAAATTATTAATATTAAATATTGATATTGTTCAATTTAATTACATAAAATTATCAAAGGATGTTAAATCACTTATTTAAAAAAAATGAAGGAAAAAAAACAAAGTGTTTTAAAATTCTATCACCGCAAGCATAACAACAGCCAATTTGAATTTTAAGGGCCTCTTATTGATATGATATCACAATTGGACTTTGCACAATATATATTCGTTGATTTCAAATTATTCCAAGAGATTAATTTTACCAGGTTCATCGATCAAGGAAAAATGCTAAAACAAGCCACATACTACATTTGCGTCACAACGCCATAGAAATTATTAGGCGGATTTGTGGGCTAGTTGGAAAAAAAATTGAGTTTCTATTCTTTCGTGTCCTCCAAACAACACTCCGAGTTCCGCGATATACAAATTGAAAGACGAAGCATACAACCAAGAACCAACTAAACTCCAAACAAGCCGCAAGCAAGTTCCCACAAGGTTCCATAGAGCATGAGGCATTGACCTTTGCATCAAACAATTTGATATACAAATAAAAGACATCGCGACATTCGTTTTCTCTTACATCTGGTATATGTTCCCAATAGAAAATAATCGGGGCCATGGGATATATGGGGTTTGTTGCCATGCTTCCCATTTTTGGACCAAACAATCCTATGCACATGCAATCCCAAGTAGTCGAGCCCGACGAACATTCATCTGGATGTTGAAGAAATATTACACAGACACGAGGTATTTTCGTTTCCTGCCAAAGTTTGATATTTCTTTTTTTTCCCTTCTTCAGCCAATATGCAAAATTGCATTGTCCTCATTTAAGGTAAATTTGTTGTGTATTTGAAAGTCACACGGCATGCAGACACAACTTGCTTTTTTCTGTAGATATGTTCATACGACAATTCTGCCAACTTAGGAAGCACAATGCATGGTTGTGTTTCCCACAGTTTGAATGGTAGCATTGAGGCAATTTCCATATATATATATGGACATTTTTCATCGCATCATAGACAATCAATTGTATCATCACTTATCAAAGAGGACGCAAAAGCAGGAGAGTTGCATTTCACACATACAGGTTCAAAGGGGGTCGAGTACGCATTCGCTGCAACTAAAACACCTTCAACTTGGGAACACGAGCA
Source organism: Picea mariana (assembly GCA_032191745.1). Taxonomy (NCBI): domain Eukaryota; kingdom Viridiplantae; phylum Streptophyta; class Pinopsida; order Pinales; family Pinaceae; genus Picea; species Picea mariana. Next base: position 12,741 of record JASDQU010194004.1, on the reverse strand, counting down.
TAGGAATTAATACATTGAACAATATAATACACAACTGCAAACCCCCCCTTATAAAAAATAAAAATAAAATAAAACAAGCCGCAAAAATTTGGTGAAGGCTATTTGTATAAGCAAAGTGAGGATGATTTTGTGGATGTATACGTACAACAGTTGTAGAGCTAGCTAGTTTCTTCAGATCCTATATTATATCTACTCACAACTCTGTTACAAACGTTCTCTAGGTTTTCTGAAAGATCCTTTCTCTAACATCCCTTTTCTTTGTTATATTTTTGAAAAGCATGAGTCGAATCTTCCCTTTATGCAATTGTTGCTCCACTGACGAAAACAAATTTGAATAGGTATCGATCAATTGGAACTGCAACATGGAACAATGCAATATTTGTGTAACTAACCCGAGATGCATGCACATGTGAAAGTAAAGGACAAAACTGGATATGGAAAGAGGTACCATTTCCTTGTCACTATCTGAATCTCCATCCTTTATATGGATAATGTGTTGCGAGCCAAGTTTTCTCGCCAGTGTGACAGCTGTGCCAATGGTTCCAATTGGGTAAATATCACTGCTCTAAGCTGGCTGATAGTCGCGTTTGAGATGAAACGATATTTTGAACAAACAACGGGAATTTTTTCCACAATACTTGTTTCGTTGAGCGAAATAATCCGATCACAATCACCACGGTCATATACTTTTTTGGGCAACATATTAAAATTTGTAATGGATATCCCATTACCCGACAATATCTTTTCTGCATGTTTCTGGACAAGTTGTGTAGGAATAGTCAGTGTGTCTGTCATCGTGGCCTCCTCTTCTGTCATGTCAGCACACATAATGGACCTAGTTTTTTTTTCCTTGTCCAAGTAGGTGCTATAGATGACCATTATGTCCCTGATGAACACTTGTATAGTTCGGCGGCTTTTTAAGCCCTCTATTGATAATACTTTGGGTGTTACAACTCTATACCTGCTAACAATTTTTGAACAAGAAAACTAAAGTGAATGGTAGTGTGATTTTTTTTTTTTGTATTCTTCTTTCACTGGCATAAATCTACAAGTACACGCATAGCTTCAATGAACTATGGCGCCAAATTTTGCAACCACACCTCTTAGTCTGTGGAACATGTGCTATGTTCGACATCTCGCTTGTACTTGTTGATACCTCTTGTGAACTGAAAACCATGTATTGCAAATGACATCAACATATTCACCATGCCATAGATGAATAAATAGCCGAGGACATTTGTTTCATAAACATACCAAGACTAGAGCGTATGCATCTTTACCTTTAGCCTTGTCGTTCTTTTGATGTCTGGGATCACCGACTGTTCATGGCCATGTCACTAGTCCAAGTTTTTCTGATGCAAGCATGTGCAGATGAACATCATGACTAAACAAGCATATGGATTGTATATTCTTCATCAGAAGGACTAAATAAGCGTAAAATTGTATGCATCTAATTTTTTTAACTGGAAAAATGTGTAACAGTAAACAAGGCATGAGGGAGGGGCACCACGACCTATCTATATATCATGGACCCTCGGAATCCAGGGGAGAAATCTTGAACCCGCCAGCTCGGCACCCGCAATCAATAAAGTGGGTAAGTATGGAATAAGGTAGAAGCGCGACCATAGATGTGAAACCGTTAGTCCGCCAACCGGTGCACCAAGACATTTTCGGAAAGACCACTAAGCAGATCAATTAGAAAATAAAAGGGATAATAGAAAATGGAAAAAGTAGAAATAGGGAGGGTAGAAAGGCCCATTGCTGCCAAGCCATCGTTTTCAAGTCTAATATTATATGCCCCCACCCAGTTTGTATATTTAATTTACCAGCACAGTTGGTATACCTTTTAGAAGATTGCACCACAGAACCCTCTATTGTTGCACAGAATAATTCATCTTCCTCTCCAACCAACCTGTTTCTTCCAAGGTAGCAACGTCGAATATGAAATGGACATGAAGGAAAGTTAGCATGAAGACATACATGGAAAAGAAAGAGAAACAAGTCTAATTATTCCAATATAACAGCAAGAAGAATACGCAGAATATATTATATTTGAAGGAAGAAAAGAAGGAAACAAAAATAAAAATAAAAATAAAAGGTGCAAAGCAGCAGAACAAGCATGACAAATATATAGACAACAAATGAAAAAATGAACACTGGATATGAAATATGAGTACATGTATCCACTTCTGTAATTCCTCAGCTACATTCCCGCCAAAGAGTTCATCATCCTCTCCAGCCATTCTGTTTGTTTAAATGTAGCAATGTAGCAAAAACATAACAGACATGAAGTAGGTTTGTATGCAGGAAGGCATGTAAAGAAGATAAGTTATCATGCAGGAAGGTATGCAACATCTACATACAATAAACTAAGTGAACACATATACAGATAATAAATGAAATACAAAACAACGCAATATGAAATAACAATACACACATGCACCTTTCTATATCCTCTTCAATTGATGCAGTGAAGACTCCGTCGTTTTCTCCAGCTATTCTGTTTGTTTGAATGTGGGAATGCACAAAATACAATGAACACGAATGGAAGTTAGTATGCACCGAAGAACAAGTAATATGTACATACAGTAAAAGAGACTCAATGAACAGTCTAAAAGATAGGTAGAAACATGAACCTTTGTGCTTCTCCATCCATAGCTGTAAATGTGTAATTTTTTTTCCTTGCCCAAAATATATTACAAGCCACAAAATATTACGAAATTGCATGGCTGTAGCTAAACAATTTATGGTTTTCCATGGAAAAGTATTCAAATATGGTTCCACCGATGGAAATACATGTTCTTTATCCTCTACATAGACTGTTGTGCCCATGATACAAGATTTTTGGTTTTCCGTGGAAAACTACCCAGATATGCTTCCAGACATGGAAATATAATTTTGTAGAATCTTTGTTGTACATATCATTTCTCAAGTACAAGACAAATTGTATTGTGCGCACACCCGTCTGTGTAGAGGACAAATAACACGTATTGTCATATGGGAACATTTGACCATACATGGTTTATAAATGCAGCCTGCATATGCTTTATTTTAACAAAAAAACAACGGACATTGCAATTTCAGATGTACTTGAACTATTTTTCATGCAACTATTTTCTTTCATGCCAGCACTGAAGTACCAGCAAAATCTCACAAGAGAACAAATATCTACCTCGCCAGAGAGGGAAAATAAAACAATTGCACGTCTACTCGTGGGTGCAGAGGCCAAACACCGTAAAGCACCCCAAAAAAATAATAATCCAAAAAAAAACCCAGCTCCAACTACCGACGCAAGACCCAACCCTAAAAAGCCGAATCAAACAAAAGAAACAAGCAAGCACCAAACCAGCGAGAAAGCACGAACATGCCCAACTGTAGCCCCAAGGCCCCAAAGCGTAAACTTGAGACAAACAAACACAACCAGCAACCCACGAACCAACAAACCAACGAACAAGCAACAACCATCGAACCAGTGAGCAACATATGTATCTCCAACGATTATGAAATTGCAGAAGAAGCACAAAAGGAACCAGAAACATACGACGAGCATGCCAGTAGAAATAAGAAAACATACTTACTTCCAATCTGCAAACACTGAACAACTATGGCATGGAAACTTACTCTGAAACAATGAAAAGGAGAAGCGCAGGTCGAATTGTTAACCAAACAACAACAAGTAGCAACCGACGAACCAACGAAAAAGAAGCACTCACCAAACCAGTAAACAATGTATGTAGCTTCAACGATGATGAAATTGCATTGCAAAGCTAGAAGAAGAATGAAACATACAATGCCTATTCAACTGGCGGTGAACAACAATATTGTGCAAAATCACTGCAACATTGTATGGAAAATTTCAAGGAAAAATGTACTCCAAGAAGCGTATTTAGATAAACATTTAAGGTTGTCAAGTTGTCTAAGGACCTCGCTGTATGCAAACATTTAAGTTGCCAGGCCTGTTGGAGGACCTCGTGTCATGTAAACATTTAAGTTGTTAGGCCTATTCAAGCACCTCAAAAAAAGTGTCAATACATTTCAATACAAATACATGCGGCAAGGACGTTATAAACTTTGGAATTCTCGATCACTATAAAGATTGGATATCTAAACATTTCAATATGATTAGTACAAATAAAAACTTACTGATATATTCAGTTAGCAGAAAATGCTAAGACAAACATTCGAACTAATGCTAGCATTAATCCACCTTCAAGCAATACATAGGAAAAATATATGATTAAAAAATACTGTATACAATAAAAAAGTTTGGATATGTTACCATATAAAACATTGGGAATAGCGAAGCCGACAATAAGACCTCCAATCTCTTATCCAATCACATCAGTACATATATGGTACTTTTTATTATATAAAAATCTATGTTTTAGTTGCCTAGCTCCAACAATAGATATTGTGCAAATATTTGTGGTCAAAGGACAAACTCATATGTAGTCAACGAATTATCGATCGCTATAGTCCCTCTATGCCTACGGCATGGACTAATAAAACCTAGGTATCTACATATAGAGCTAGGTATTGACATATAGGATTTGCAAGATTATTTAGGAATGAAGTTGTAATTTTTTTATTTAGAATTAACAAAGTATGAGATATGATATTATAAAAATAATATGTATAATAAATATTTAATTATATAAAATGTTTTGATTTTTTTTTTTTAAATATAAAATTATGAAAAATATTTTTTTATTTAAATTAACAAATTATAAAAATAATATATAAAATAAATAGTTTATTAGATGTAGTTTGGGTGGTTGGAAAGAACGATTATTACCCTCCCTACCTATGTTCATGATTAAACTTTCACATTTATAAGTTACATATTATTATTTTTAACTAAATATTACACAATATTACACTTATGAATCATAGTTACAGTTAATAGAAAAAATCCAATATGTTTCCCATTACATCTCCTTCATCTTTCATTGTATGATATCAAATCATACAATGAGAAAAAAACTCACAACAAATAAATAAAATGATAATTATGATATCAAATCATACACTGAGAAAAAACTCACAACAAATAAATAAAATGATAATTACATACTAACATTATTAACTTTTTATTTTATTATTTTATTATTAAAATATGATACAAAATGCATTTACTTTAATTAATTGTATATTTAATGTAAACGTACATAGTTAGTGGAACAACACCCGCATCGTAGCGATGATCCACATCTGAAATGAGAAGCCAGCCTTATCCCTTAGAATCATATACTTATATATATCTATTAATAATAATAATAAACGATTAGTTTATTGAAGGGCCGCAATTCTCGGTGTACGTCATTTTAAAACAAAAAGAGGTGGAACGAAGTTTTGGATGGGAAAAATTTAGTGCGTGCATGATGAGATGCATATTGCACATTCACATTTCTAAGTAACATTCGAAAAATAAATTGAAGTTCGGGGATAAAGTCAAACATGATGACATAAGGATTAGGTAACGTGTTTGTCATTTCATAAGTTACGTTGTAAATATTCCAATTGTAATTATTAATCATTAGTATGGATAATGGTTTTGAATGTTTTAATCAATATTTTATGTTTGGATGATTTAGAAAAAGGAAAAAAATGTTTTTATACTTCTATCTATTTTATATGAATTTTTAAATATTTATTTTATTTTGATGCAATTTAAATATGTAAATCTCAAAAACAATGTGAACATTCTCTTTCCCAACATTGATAATAATAATACTAAACATCCACGCATAATAATGATAATCACTGTGAAAAAATAGGTTATTTGTAATTTATTTTATTTTATTTTTTTATTTTATTTTTATTTTATGAAATTCTAAACAAAAATCCCTCTACTCTCAATATTAACATTTTTTTACTTTAAAGTTTTGATTACATACAAAACTATGATTACAAATATATCTTAAAATATATATATAAATTATTAAATTAAATATATTATTTATAACAAACATATAATTAAAATAAAATGTAAACATTCATTTTAAGTGCAACAAACAAAACTTAAATCTAAACTACAATAGGGAACTAAGAAAATATAATTTTTTTTTTAAACCTAACAAAAAAAAGACAGAATAATTGAATTCGCCTAACAAACAAAAAGACACAATATCACCGCCTTAAAATATCTAACCAAATATAGATAATATTCACTGTAATAGAGAGTATCTTTGATAAAGGAAATGATAAGAAACATTTTTTTTAAATGACATTGTTTTATATATATATATATATATATATATATATATATATAATATTATATTATATTATATTATATTATTGGGAAAATTGGTAAATGGATAATTTGTTTTCTACATATAGTTTGTATTATCATAATTAAACTATTTATTATTTATCATATATTATTCTATCACTTAGAAAAATGTGTTTGAATACAATTGATTTTGTTTTCTACATATAGTTTTGTATTATCATGGGTTTGAATTAAAATGTAGTATATTTAATGAGAATTGAAGTAGATTTTTCACGAGTTTGAGAATATAACTTTAAAGGTGATGCTCAAATCATTATAGAAAGGGTGGGAAAGGTTTTCATAACCCTTTAATTAATTAGTGTTGAATGGTATTAATTAATGTTGAATAGTATTGCTTCATATAATTTTCTAATAATAATGAGTGATTCTTAAGTATAAAACTTAAATCTAAAATAAAATAATATATAATTTAGTCAATCAAGGGGTAGACTTGAAATGGAAATCCCAAAAATTATAAAGGAAGGGTTAATTTAATGATTACAATGGATTTTTAATAAAATTGGATCAATTAATTATTAACATGGAAAATGTGAGGAACCATCACCTTAATGTGAGAAATGAAATTTCAGAATAACCCAACCCATGATACCATGTATGATTGAAGAATGAGATTAATGGTAAAGAAGAAGAGGTTCAACATTTTGCATGAAGTAATGTATTTTAACCTATTTCCTATTGTTATTTGATAAGTATAGGAAAAAATGATGTTTATCAAGGTAGGTTCTTTTTTAACTTCTCTTATCCATAGGATGAGTGGTATACAATAAAAAAAAAATGTGAAATGGAAATCCCAAAAATTATAAAAGAAGGGTCAACTTAATAATTACAACGGACTTTCACTGAAATTGGATCAATTAATTATTAACATGGAAAATGTGAAGAACCATCACCCCAATGTGAGAAATAAAATATCATAATAACTCAACCCATGATACCATGTACGATTGAAGAATGAGATCAATGGTAATGAAAAAGGTGTAACGACCTCCTCGTTACGACAACAACTCTGAGAACAGGTGCAATTTTTTTTTTTTTAGGTGTGTGCGCGCGTGTAGAAGTAACAAACACACTTGACTCTATGTCACCACTCGACAACCAACAAGACGCAACCACGATGTTCAGCACAAGAAGACTGAAGGCACACAACGAGTAACTGCAACAATATACGACCATAGGCATAAGGCACACAACACGAATATTAAGACATACTGGGGGTGCACAGTAAGAACATAGAGGGAAGAATCCAGGGTGTTAGGGTTACTATTTCTGCACAGGAAAGCAGGGCGTTTAGTCTTATGTCTTCTCGAAAGAAGATTAGACAGGCTCCTGGCC
>JASDQU010194001.1:1725-12742 GCA_032191745.1 Picea mariana | reverse complement strand
CCCCCTTGATGAAAACTTCCTGAACTCCTAACATAGATCGAAGTTTGGAAAAATTTGCTTCTGTAAGAGACTTTGTGAAAATGTTTGCAACTTGATCTTCTGTAGGGAAATATAGCACTTCAATAACTTGATCAAGAATGAGCTTTCTGATGAAGTGCATGTGTAGCTTGATGTGTTTGTTGCGCTGATATTGAACTGGGTCTTTGGCGAGCTTGATGGCACTTTGATTGTCACACCAAAGGCTCGTTGGATGCTGCTACTAGAATCCAAATTATGAAAGGATTTATCAAAGCCACAAGGCTTCCTCACTTGCACTTATTGTTGCTCAGTACTTTTCTTTTGCTGAAGAAAGTGCAATATACTATTTCTTCTTATAGGCCCAAGTGACAAGTCTTGAACTAAGGCTGAAAACATAACCTTCAATAGACTTTCTATCATGAGGTTTGCCATCCCAATTTGAATCAGTGAAACCAACCAATAAATGAATCCCCCCTGAACTGTAATGTATCCTGAACGGAATTGTACCACGAACATAGCAAAGTATACTTTTATCTTCTTTCCAATGTCTTTCATGGGGTATTTTCATATACCGAGCAACAAGACCAATAGAAAAGGAAAGATCAAGACGGGTATGAGTCAAGTATAAGAGGCTACCAACTAACTAATGACACAAGGTGGCATCAACTTCAGGAGAAGTACAAGTGGCAACAAGCTTGACTCCAAACTGGAAGGGAGAAGGGGATGGTTTACAATATTCCATGTGGAATCGACGAAGAATATCATAAACATATTTAGATTAGGAAAGAAAAATTCCTTCATTGGTTTGCAAAACTTGGAGGCCAAGGAAATTATGCAAAAATCCTAAGTCTTTCATTTAAACTTTCTTCTTAAGGTTGGTTTTCACATGGTTTAAAAGTTTTTAGTCACTACCAGTAAGGATAAGGTCATCAACATATAGGAAAAGGATTATGAGATGGATTCCTACTTTATTGGTATAGACATTAGGATCATAATGGCATCTAAAGAATCCAATGTCAATAAGAAAGTTGTCCATTTTGGCATACTAAGCTTGGGGATCTTGCTTAAGAACATAAAGCGATTTCTTAAGTGGACAAACAAGGCTAGAGTCATTATGGACATAGCCAGGAGGTTGTTCCATGTAGATTTCTTCTTGCAAATATCCATGCAAGAAGGCATATTTAACATCCATTTGATAGATTGTTCGACAACACATGTATTTGAATAAAGGACGAACACCTTCAGTAACCACTCACACAATGTTACACATTTTTTTGGTCACCCCAGTGATCCACTGACAACATGTGTTCATGTTCCCTGAAAAGATAAAAGAGTCTTTCTCCATGAAGATAGTGATTTTCTTTCCTTTCTAAAAAACCTTATTAAAAAAGTTCGTCGCACCCTGCAATATGCATGGGGTGCGATGATGCCTGATTGTCGCATCCTTCTCTAGAGCTAGACTGCAACATCTCAGCAGGATTCCATATGCCTAGGGTACAACGATGCTAAAAGATAAGGAAAAAATCAAATATCATGAATGTTCTAGAAGGGGATCTTCTAGAAGATGAGGTGGTCTCTGATCGGTTTGGATCTTACTCACTTCTCTAATTTGGTGGGATCATCCTAATCTCCTCATCCATATCTCTTTCACACTATATAAAGAGGGATCTCTAATGGAAAAGGCTAAGGTTGAATAGGCTAAGATTTATATGGAGAGTTCTACTTCATATTATTCTTAAGAGCTTTGCTTTAGTTCTACAAGCTACATGGTAGATCTTCTTCATTCAAAGGCTTTGGAGAAAAGGTGTGTGTGTTAGAACAGAGGGCCATTGAAAGGGGACCTGGCAACATCAAGGATTTGGTTTTATTCTCCACTTTCTATTTAATATGATACAACGATATGTTTCTTTCCCATAAAACTAGTCTTGTTTTACTGTATGATTCCTTGATCACATACATAAGTTCTTGTTGGGTATATTGTGTTGCTTTCACTTTGGTTGGATTGTGTTCCCTTGCAGGTTCAATATCACATGAGCATTGGAATGGAGATAGGATGGCAATGACAAGAGGAAACAATGTTTAAAAGGTATGTCGTTTATCTCTTGTTAGTTAGTAAACTCAATAATTAGAGCTTAGGGAAAGTATTATATTTTGTTATGTTTTGTTCTAGTTTCGGGTGGAACTAGAGAGATATGTTTGTGTCCGCACTTACCGATTAGTCCAATAACACAAAAATAGATAAAATATCAACACGTCGATGTTTTTGATGTGGTAAAACCCCTACGGGGAAACATCCACGGCCCCAACCAACGCAACCACTTGGAGCAGTGTATTAATGCAAAAGAAAATTATTACAGAGAGATTTTACAAGAGAGTTTCTCATAAACGATCATTGGAAAATGACCCTCCATGTTCTTTAAATAGAGATCATGGACCAATCAGGTTATAATCCATGGATCAATGGTCATTAAGATCAAGGATAATATGAACCGTCGGGTCACTCTATGTTGGGAACATATCATGACCATCATATTTCCTAACTAAAAATGCATACTAGTGCATACTGAAGAAACACACTTTTACCTAACGACACATTACACCAAGTAAATCTTAACTAACTCCTAAGTGTCTAAATATCCTAACATCCCCCCTTAAGAACAACTTGGGATAGGATTGAAGGATTTAAAATAGTGACACAATAGGAGAAGGAAGGAGGCATTAGAGCCTATCCCCCCTTGATGACAACTTCCTGAACTCCTAACATAGATTGAAGTTTGGAAAACTTTGCTTCTGTAAGAGACATTGTGAAAATGTATGCAACTTGATCTTCTGTAGGGAAAAAGAGAACTTCAATAACTTTATCATGAATGAGTTTTCTGATGAAGTGAATGTGTAGCTCAATGTGTTTGTTGCGTTGATGTTGAATTGGGTCTTTGGCGAGTTTTATGGCACTCTAATTGTCGCACCAAAGGTTGTTTGGATGCTTCTTCTGGAATCCAAACTATGAAAGAATTTGTAGAAGACATAAGGCTTCCTCACTTGCATTTACCATTGCTCGGTACTCTGTTTCTGTTGAAGAAAGTGCAATAGCCTGTTGTTTCTTACAGGCCCAAGTGATAGGTCCCGAACCCTGACTGAAAACATAACATGCGATAGACTTCTGATCATTAGGGTCATCAACCCAATCTGAATCAGTGAAACCAACCAATAAAGGAGCATCCCATGAACTGTGATGTATCCTGAACTAAACTGTACCATGAACATAGAGAAGTATCCTTTTAGATGCTTTTCAATGGATTTCATGGGTTGTTTGCATATACGGGGAAACAAGACCACCATCAAAGGAAAGATTAGGATGGGTATGAGTCAAGTATAAGAGACTACCAACTAACAGACGGTACATGGTGGCATCAACTTCAGGAGAAGCACAGGTAGAAACAAGCTTGAATCCAGACTGAAAGGAAGAAGGGGTTGGTTAACAATCGTCCATGTGAAAGCGATGAAGAAGGTCACAAGAATACTTATATTGGGAAAGAAAAATTCCTTCATTGGTTTTCAAAACTTGGAGGCCAAGGAAATAGTGCAAAAATCCTAAGTTTGTCATTTCAAATTTATTCTTAAGGATGGTTTTCAAATGGTTTAAAAGTTTTGAGTCACGACCAGTAAGGATAAGGTCATCAACATAAAGGACAAAAATTATGAGATGGATTCCTAATTTCTTGGTATAGAAATTAGGATCAGAATGGCATATGGAGAATCTAGTGGTAATAAGAAAGCTATCCATTTTTGCATACCAAGCTCAGGGAGATTGCTTGATACCATAAAGAGATTTCTTAAGGAGAAAAACAAGGCTAGAGTCATTATGGACATAGCCATGAGGTTGTTCCATGCATATTTCTTCTTGCAAATATCCATGCAAGAAGGCAGATTTAACATCCATTTGATGGACCTCCCATTTATGTGAGGCAGCAAGGGCAAGACCAAGGCAGATGTAATTCATTTTGGCTATAGAAGAAAATGTTTCATTATAGTCAATTCCTTCAACTTGGGAAAATCCTTTGGCAACTAACTGAGCCTTGTGTCTTTCAACACTTCCATTTGATGCATACTTAGTTCTATATACCCATTTGCATCTGACAATTTTTCTTCCTTTTGGAAGAGGTACAAGATCCCAAGTATCATTTTCCATTAAAGAATGATACACTTCATTCATTGTTGTATCCCAATCTAGATGACCTGAAGCTTTTGCAAATTTCTTTGGATCACGAGTCTCTGAAAATTGAGCCAAAAGAGAAGAGGCTCGCTGGAACTATGAAAGTGTTCGGCACTGATATGAAGGATCACCGACAATATAACCAACTGCTTCTCGTGTTGAACGAACCCATATAGGAAGAAGTGGAGTTGGATCTAGTGCTGGTTCAGGTTCAAAGGACTCATCTGGAGGAACGTGAGTAGAAAGAGGTGGATTTTCATCCTCACTGTCATCATATGAAGAAGAAACTAGAATAGGAACAAAAGAAGGCACAAATGCCAAAGACGGCTCGCAGGCCAAGAGATTTTCATCAAATTTAACATTTCTTCTAATAATAATTTCATTACAATGTGGTTGAAGAAGTCTATAACCTTTGACATCTTTAGAATAACCAACAAGTATACACTTCTCAATTTTAGGTTGTAATGCTTTCCTTTTCTCATCAAGAATGTGAGCCCATGCTATACGGCCAAATACACGGAAGTGACTTACATCTGTTTTAATTTTAGTCCAAGCTTATTCTTGTGTTATATTTTTAAGAGCCTTTGTGGGAGTGAAATTTACTATGTAATTTGAACAGTTGATGGCTTCCCCCCAATACTTTATACTTAATCCCTCAGATTGGATCACAAAATTAGCCATTTCTTTTAATGTGCAGTTCTTTCTCTTAGAAACACCACTTTTTTGTGGTGTATATGGAACAGTGTGCTACATTTGGATGCCCTGTGTAGTGCAGTAACTTGTAAAATTATTGTTCACATATTCACCTCCATTATCTGTTCTTAGCCTTTGAATTTGATGTCCAGATTGATTTTCTACAAGGGCCTTGTAGGCCAAAAAATTATCTCTTAAGTTTTAAGAAGTAAACCCAAGTACGTCTGGAAAAGTCATCAATGAAAGTTAAGAAATACTTACACCCAAAAAAAAGAAGGAGAAGAAAGTGGACCACACAAATCATTGTGAACAAGCTACAAAGGGCCCGAGGTGTTCCAAGAGGCATGTTTGTCAAAACTGTCTCGATGATGTTTGTCGAGAACACAACCGACACAAACACCATCTCTGCATGAAATAGGAGGAAGATCAATCACCATATGTTGATTACATAGTTGCTACAATGGGTTATAGTTTATATGAACTAACCACTCATGCCAAAGTTTGCTCAAGTTATCGCTATGAGCAAAAAAAACTGATGAAAATATGATGACCCAAAGTTATCAAACTTGTACAGCCTGGTAATATCATCAACAATTCATGTTGCAAGAACATGCTTAGGATCTTTTAGATCCTTGATTACAACTTTGTGAGGTGAAAACTCGACGGTTTTACCTTCACCTGAATGAGTGATTTGATATACTGATAGAAGATTACAAGAAAGACTCGGAACAAATAATACATCATTGAAATGACCATTTTCTACTTTAACTGTTCTAGATCCTACAACACTAAGAGATCTATCATCACCAACAAATATTTTATTGGTGTTACATTCATTTAAAGAAGAAAATATGTCTTTATCCTTAGCCATATGATAAGATGCTCCAGAATCAATAAGCCACTCATAAGAAGAAGAAGTATAATTTGTATTGAAGGAGAAACCAGAAGCAGAAAGTGCATGTCCATGAGAAGAAGAAGAAGTAGTAGAATCAATACTAATGTTGTGCTTCTTCATCATTGCTTATAAAGCTATCATCTTCTTGAAATATTTCGACTCATCATGACCATCTTTATCACAAAATTTGCAATGTCTATCAGTCTTCTTATTTTTATATTTTTTTCCTTTGTCACCATTAGGAGTGAAAGTTGTATGAGTGGGTTTGGGACCCTTATGTTGTTTGTTGTTGTGTCGATGATGTTGCTTCTTGGGATTATTTGGTTTATCTTTATGATGGACAACTAAGGCTTTGTTGGAGGTACCTACAGTGTTGATCACTCCAAGTTGTAAAAGATTATCTTACTCTCTAATCAAAGCATCACAAAAGGAATCAAGAATGAGTTTTTGATAAGTTGTCCCTAGAGCCTCTTTCATGGCATAAAATATAGATACAAACACAGAATATGCACTACCTAGCTTAGAAAGAATAAGATAGATGCAACGCTCTTTATCCATATTTATCTTACATTCTTCACATAAAATTATGAGTGTTTTAAACTTAGATAGATAATATTCAATGAAAGAAAAATCACTTGGACTTAAATTCAGTACTTGATTTTCTAATTGTTGTGCTCGAATAATATTGTTTTTACCAAACACAAATTCAATCATTTCCCAAGCTTCATCAAGTTTATCAATTTGTTGAAGGTGGAACCTTAAATCAGCAGAGATGGACATTCTGATTAGTCCACGTGCTTCGTCATTCCTATTAGCCCATTTGACTTTCTTATCAACATCAGTAGGTTATGTTTCCTTTCCCAAGGTAATCTGGTACAAGCCTTTACTTCTTAATAAATCCTCCATATGGGATTTCCATTGGAAGTAGTTGGTGCTGATAAGAAAAATATTACTTGAAGAAGACATATTAAATATGCAGATAATATGGATTTAAAAACTGAAACTGATGGTATGGATGGAAATCTCTTGAAAAATTAGGTTGTTTAAAAAAAAGACATTGAAAACGAACTTCGGATGTGAAAGTTATGCCCTTTTAAAAAAATGCATAAACGAGAACAAAATGACCACGTGATGGTGTAAGTTGCTTTATAAAGTGACCCACTTTTATAAAAAGAAGTGGGGTTCACTTTTACAATGAAGTTACTTTATAAAAGAAAATATTCATGCAAAATAAATAATTCTAAAATATTAAAGGTACTTATAGTGATTCACTTTTATACTTGAAGTGAAATACACTTTACAATGGAGTATGAACTTTTTCAAAAAAAAAGTAACAAAAAGAGAGACTTGAACTCAAGACCTCTTACTCAATACAGAAAATTTTAACCAAATGGGATATCAAAACATATTGTATTGTTTAGCAAAAGGATTGTTGTTGTTGTTGTTGATGTTGAAGACGACCTTGGAGATCGTGCTAAAAAAAAACTCTTTCACACAAGAAAAAACTTTCTCTTCTCGATGACAACAAGGGTTAGATCTCGATTAGCTTACCCATAAAATGCATCTTTTCCTATATGTTTCTGATTTGTCGAGATTTCACAAGGCACAAGGATAAGAGCATACACAAATCTAAAAGAGTAGCAACTTGGAAACAAACAATATAAAAACGAAATAAAATCAAAACAATACTCTGCAAAAAATTTAAAAAGCGCATATTCAGGCTTTATTCCTCTAGATCTAGCTGAAATGGTTGTATATTGGGAAAACATAAACCTTTTTAAGTGAAACGAAAATAATTCCTGAATGAAACGAGTGCCCCATATGGAACAATCCTCTTAGCCCAGAAATGTATGGAAATGGCAGAAAATAGAGATGAGGCAAATCGACTTCACGATCTCAATCTACAACAAGAGCGGGTTTTCAAATAGGCTCTGATACCATGTTCAAAAACACAAGTATTCCAACAAAGGATGAACACCTACAGTAACCAATCACACAACCATATCAAAGATCAACAAACCAATGTTTTTGACAAGGTAAAACCCCTATGGAAAAACATTCACGACCCCATCCAACATGAAGCTAAACTCGTCCTGTCCGTCCTGTTTGGCTCTTGAAGCCATCTCTACGAAGCTAAACTCGTCTTGTTCGACTGACTTTACCTTAATCCTTTTTAGCGCTGCACCAGAAATGAAACTCTCAGTAGCACCTGGGTCTATCAAAATATTAATGGTCTGGTCAGCGACAGTACCTGTCGTCTCGAGCACAGTCGACTGGTGCTCTGCCTGGCAGTTATTCACCGCTGCATGAATCCGATGGGCCTTGCCCATATCTCCCACGGTAGTGGGTCCGGCTGATCCGGACGCTCTAGTCCTCTCCATAGGACAGTCTCACTGGTAGTGTGGCTCCCCACATGTCCAACACCCCTTCTTCATCCCAGTAGTCCTGGTACCCGAAGTAAAAGATGACGGCCCACCGGCCTGAAACCCTGGTCTATTCTGCTGAATAGGCCTAAACTGTTGCTGCTGTGGGTGACGCTGCGGCTGATGCTGTGGTCCCCGATAAGGTGTCCACTGCTGAGGTGGCGGTCGTCGGGGTGTAGTGAAAGTGGCTCCCCTCTGGAAGCCACGATATCTCAATGTATGTCTCACTGGTGTCTGATGCTACGGTGTACCAGATGAACCCTGCCCTGTTGGTCTCGCTGGAGTCCTGGTCTGACCCCCACTGATAAGCTCCTCCTCGGCTATGAGGGCCTTCTAGACAGCGTCGTGCAAGGTTTGAGGCATCAAGATCATAACCTTTACACGCAGGCTACCGTTAAGGCCAAACACGAACCTGTTGACCTTGAGCTTCTCAATGTTAAGGTGCGGAGCATACCGGAGTAGCTCCATAAAACGTGCCTCGTACTCGGGCACCGTACGACCTCCCTGTCGTAAAGCATTGAACTCATTGAGTTGATGCTCAATGAATTCCTCAGAAAGGCACCTCTCTCGGAACCGTTCCTCGAACAGTTCCCATGACACATCTTCAATGGCCATGTTCAGCTGCGACAGGAGCATCTTCCACCATAGAAGAGCGCTCCCCTTCAGTTGAAATACCACCATGTGGACCTTCATGTTGGAGGTATAATCGCGAAGTGCGAAGCACATCACCATATTCTTCAACCATGCCTCGATGGCTGCGTCATCCAAGGCACCAAAGAACTCGAGAAATTTTACCTTCTCAAGTTCACGGTGAATGCTACTTGTAACGGCCGGTGCACGCGGCGGAACCTCAGCGGGTGCCGGTGCCCTGGCCTCGTCTCTGTCCAATCGGCTGATCAGTGCCTGAGACATGCGCTGAAAAGATCTCATCATCTCAACAACGTCACCAACTGCTATATGCTCCTGTCCGAGAACCTGCTCGCCTACCTGGGGGTTAGACCCCTCAGGCGTGGATGCTACTGGAGGCGTCACGCCTCCTCCCCTAGCACCCCGTCGTCTGCCTCCGCGGCATCCCCTAACCATGATTACCTGCACACACACAATCAACTTGATCAGCAACAGTATAATCAAATCTAATCATGTCCACGAAAGTCGTAGCGAACCCCAAGCCGTGGGTCAAACCGGCTCTGATACCATATGTGACAACCTCCTTGTTATGACAACAACTCCTTAACAGGTGCAAAAACCTTTTTTTTTGTTTAAGGTGTGTGCGCGCGTGTAAAAAGGAACATACACACTTGACTCTACGTCTCCACCCGACAACCGACAAGACGCAACCATGATGAACACAACCAGAAGGCTTAAGGCGCACAGCAGAAGGATTCAGACAACGACCTACCAAGTTCAACATTATATACATGAACACAAAACCTCTTTCACTAAATCATAATACTCTATGGCGCTCAGTTCAAGAAACCTCATCTTTTATGAATCATCATTAACTAAAGATTCAATAACATTATGATAAGACCACAAATCCATTATATTCATGTGATATCTAACACTAAAATTACATTTTAGTTTATATGGTCTTAACATTACCCTTGCATAATTCAACGATATTCTGCAATGGCATCATTCCTTACACATCATCATAACATTAATTTACAGTAAAGTACCAAGGCCATAATACAATGTTACCATAACTTGCAATTAGATAGCAATTAACAGTACAAATATAGTTTAACTAACCCTAACAGTACCTTTTTATTTATTACAAGAACATTGCTTGACATAATTCAAGATTATACATTAAATATTCATTACCCCTATGATTTGCAACCTCCACCTAATACAAGGAGTTTCATAAAGCAATTCCTTCTTTAATTGAATTCATAAAGTAATTCCTTCCTTAATTGAATACATAAGGCCATTCCTCATTCCACAGTAATAAACATGATAATTTATTATCATTAGTGAAGGTACTACTTTGCCCTAACATAATAATCAAACTTAACCATTTCCTAATAACAATGCCATTATATTCTAGCTCACAATAGCCTTGCCATTCAAATAACATTAAAATTTCATTCCCTACTAGATAACACTAACAATACATGTGCTTTAATTGGCAATAACGTTACCCTACACAGAATTAACCTTACTTTTTGTATTATAATGAATTGCAACAAAATATTATTAATTTACATTCCTATATCTGGCGCTAACATTACATTGCATTATGTGGCAAAATAGTACCTCAACACAATTTACATTACTTTTTATATTATAATAATTTGCAACAAAGTATAATTAAATACGATCCGGTATCCAACACTACATTCATTGCCTTATGTGGCAATAACAGTACTCCAAACCAGAATCGACGTTACAATTGATTTCATAATAATTGTGCAATTTGATTCACCAAAAGATTGCCTTCCAGTGGCATTCGCTTACTGATTAAAATATCAAGCACTACAACTCATAATTCATAACATTAAATTACTGACAATTTGGCATTCGATTACTGATTAAAATATCAAGCACTACAGCTCATAATTCATAACATTAAATTACTAACAATTCGGCATTCGCTTACTGATTAAAATATCAAGCACTACAACTCATAATTCATAACATTCAATTACTGACAATTCGACATTCGCTTACTGATTAAAATATCCATTACTACAGCTCATAATCATAACGTTAAATTCTGACAACTCCTTTACGTGTTACCCAACCAGATTACCCTGAAGGTTACAATACATG
>JASDQU010194000.1:5272-20018 GCA_032191745.1 Picea mariana | reverse complement strand
CATATAAATAATGATGCGAACTTTAGAAAGATATACTATGTATGAAATTTTGAATCATTTCAAAATTTCATACATAGTACATCTCGAAGAAAATCAAGCATCAACATGTAAATAAAAGCATACATCAACAAGAAAGTCATATTAATAAAAAATGAATATTATAACCTACATAGAAAAAATAGTACATATATTATATATTATAGACTAATTACATTACATATTTAAACAAAATATAAAATTGTAAATATCATCAATGTATATTTAAAAATATCAATAAAATATAATTTATATTAAAATAATTCCACAAGTAATTATATTTAATATATTTAAATCCCCCAAACTCTACATCAAATTATGATTCCATGTCAATTAATTTGTTATTTATTTCAACCACAACCTTTCATGCATTCCATATCATCCTATTTATTTTAGATTTTAGATTTTATAATTTTGAATTTTTTATCAAAAAAAAAAAAAGTTGATGGGAGGATGGGGCATTTTTGACAAGATTATCATTTTTCTTTGAAACATAACTCTTTTTTGTACATTGATCAATATATCTAATGAATTTATTGATGTAGTATTGTTCATCTTGGAATCAAAGTCACACAATGAAAGCACTCACAACAAAGAACAAAACTATAAATTCATTAATTTAAAGAGACATTACACACACACAATGTGTGCTATTACAAATAATGAAATCAAAGGCATTCAAGAGAGCCTCTCTAGAAGGTTTTGGATCCAAGAGAAATAAATAAACACTACAAAAACCCAAATCAAAAGAGAGTCAAATGTCTTTTATTCATTTATAATCATGTCCTTTATTCATTTACAATCTTGATATTTATGATTTCACTCCTTGGCTTTTGGTTCTTCAACTACCCTAACCATTGGAATTCAAAATCCAACTCTTCATATTCCTAGAGTTTGCGAAAGTTCATTAAAAATGTTGATATTTAATTAATTTTTTAAAATTGATAAGTCCCATGTTAAAAACAAGTACAAATCATTCTTTTGGATCACTTTAGTTTTTATCTTTCCTCAATGCCGAGCCAATTCAATGGAACTAGACCTCTTCATCACATGTAACATGAATTATTTTCTTATATCATTTTCCTCACTTCTTTTGTTCTCTCTTCCTCTACCACTCACTGGAAATTCACTTCTTCCTATCATACTGTCTTCTTCAACAAGTCCACTATCAATGATAATATAGATAGACTACCTCATTCAATGTTCTATCTGCATCACTTTCCCCACTTTCACAATAATACTCTTTCTTCCTTTTCCCACATCTCTACAAATTCTACAAATCTACTCAAAATCCTCCCATTCCTCTTCTCAAAGAATTATACCCAATTATTCACTATTTGTTGGAATTGTGTACTACAATGAGGAGTCTCATTCTCCAAATCCCCACACTCTTATTCTAAAACAATTCCACCCAACACTGTACTCTTCATTGGAACTATCAACTACATCGAGGAGTCCTCAATATTAGGATCCACTCACTTTGATACCACTTGATGCACTGCCTAGGGGTAGAAAATCAGAGTCACACAACAAAAACACTCACATGGAACCCCAAAATTGTAAATGCATTAAATTAAACAAGTGTTGGCATGCAGGGGAAAACCCGGGGTTAATCATTCAAATACCAACAAAACCCTTAGATACCGACCCTTTCAACATCACCTACAGAGCAAGTGAAGTCTCACCCGAGGCATCTAGAGAGGCTGCAGGAACTAAGGTTTTGCAGTGATGAGAGGAAGTGAGGCAGCATTCGAGTCCTTTACTCATGTGCACAGTTTTCATAGCTTAATAGTTACTTTATCGACAAACATAATCTATGCGTGACATCATAAAATTATATGTGATCCATACTTTTATCATAAAACAAAAACCATCATAAATTGCAAACACATCATAACACACAGATTTACGTGGTTCATCCAACTTGGGTTACGTCCACAACAACTGACTTCTCATATTATTCATTAATAGTTTTCTTACAACTGCACACAACTCTACAAGATATGCAACAATAACATCATCCCAAACCTGCCTAGTCAGTCTGTTGTAGTGTGAATTTACTCCTCAGTCATACTATAGATTTCTTCCTTCGCTCAACTCCCTTACCAAAACGTATTAGCAACTTACATGCATCATCTCTCTATCTCTCTTTCTCTTACATATTTATACATAAAAATAGAGCTAATCCCTTTACCAAAGTGGACAAAGTGTCCCCCAAAACTCGTTACAAAAGTGGAAAAATTGTCCCCAAAACCCAACTGTTTATAACCGTTTTCTGCCTTTTGCACGCTGCTTCGTCGTGCATCCTTTTGTCACGCTCTCTACCTTCTTGAATTTCGCTCTCATCGTGCAATCTGGTCCATGTTTTGATTTCCTTTTACCCTTCAAGTTCCTCGTGGCACAAATCCCATAAATTATCCAAAATGTCTCTCCAACAGGCCCCCAACACTCACTTGTGGCTCATCCCGAGCCACTCATGCATGTTTCCAGTGCGCCATGAATGCATCGAAGGTCACCTTTGTTGTTGCGGTATTTTCCTTGACCTCCAGTTCCTTCTACAAAATTTGATCGACATTTTTAGATGACGCACGATCTTTCACCTTCTCGACACCTACTTCATCTGTATGTTTGATGATTCCTTAAATCGTTGTGAGGGTTGTTGTCACTCTGTAGGATTCTTCTTGCAAAACTTATATCTGTTGTGCGCGGGCCTACTACTCTTCCCTGAGCTGATTCATTTATGAATATAGATTTCGGTTTTCGTTCATCGTGGTGACCACCTCTGTTGGTGGCATTGTGCCCATTGTTGCTTGTAATTTCTACACCTTTCCCTGTACAGTCTGAATCTTCTGACTTATCTCTTGTTGGACCCTGTCTTCATTTAGTGGTGTCCAAATACCCATAGTTTCTGTGTACAGTTGTGCACACTCTACTTCGAGAATTTTTATACTGTCCACCGTTGTTTTCGCAGTTTGCTTCCTTGTCTCCCTCTCTTCAGGTGGCGTACTTGGTGTTATGTGTGCTTCTATATCCACTATGTGTCCATGGAATCCCTAAATGACTTCACTTATATTAGTGACTTGATATTCCACCGAGGCCTCCTTCTCGGCTTGTGCCTCGGGGAGTTCTTGGTAGACTCCCTCGAATGCCTATTGCATTAGTTCTACTTTCTAAGAGGCCTCATCGTGCTCTTGTTTCACTTTGTTGTATTATGCTTCTAAGGCCACATTTTTTTCTGTAATATTTACTAGCTCAATAGATGTCTTCTCAACGCGCACATTCAACGCTTTTGTTGTGCTCATCTGTAGCTCCTGCAACACATCCATTGGTAGTTGAGATAACATTAGATCTATGTGACCTAATGCCCTGGCCTGCTCTTGCATCTTAGTCATGGGGAACTTGACTGCCCATGTTGCTAGATTAATTATCCTTCTCTCTCCTACAACTGCCAAGGACTGGGAGATTGTTGGCCCTACCTCTCACGTCTTGGCAGTGCTGATTGTTGGTTCTTCCTCAATTTGTTTCCCTAGTGTGATATTTGCAACTTCTAACAGTTTTTGCAGTTATTCCATCTATGCATGCATAGATTTGTTCATTTCTTCATGTTGTTGTGCTATGCGCTGAAATGCATCGTCAATGACTTCTTTGACCTGGTCACCGATCTTCTCTAAGTCTTCTTCTATTAGTGCATGAATAATGACTTCTTTAATGGCTTTGCACTTACGTCGTTGTTGTCCGAGTCTCCTTGTTGCTGGCTCTTTTCTCTTTCTATCATTGCGCGATGCTTGCAGTGGTGATTTCTCCTCTGGCCCCTTCCCTTTTTCCTAGTCCTCTTCTTCTTCCTCTTCCTCTTCATCGACATCGCAGACTTTCGAGTTTGGATGCGTTGATGGCTCTATCTATGTGGGTGGAATCTTCCACTCATCGTCCCAATCATCCATGATGTTTCCCATCTCTTCTTTTGTTAGTCTATATTATGTTGGCAGCCATTGTTGGTCTGGGTATTTCTTCACGTGAATGTAAATGTGGTGGTTTCCTACCTTAAAATGTGCCACTGCCTTGTATGCCTCGACCACCTGAGGTAGTATGCATGGGGTCTTCTCTATATTATCTCTGATAGTTTCCTTGTAGATATAGAACGCGACATTGGTGTCCATATAGCACACCTTATGTGTAGTGTACGAAAGGTTTTGATAGCATGCGGCTAAGCAAGGCTTCTCCTTCATTCCCAAAAATTGTCTGTTGTCTGACTCTCTATAGGCTGATAGCATGATTAGGATGAATAAACAATAATAGTGAAATTATTTCCCCTTGTCCTGAGCTTCCTCGCAGTCAATCAAGAAATGGTTCAACAACAATGTTTCCCAGTTCATCTAGAAACCCTCTACACATTGTTTTGTAGCCGCTATAACTGTTGCTCGGACTTGATATTTTTTGCATTTCCTTAATAATTTATAGGCCAAGGCTTGCGTTGCAAACCTTATCGTCAGGTCGCATATGCTAGCGACATCCATACCGTATTGTCCTCGGAATGTGTGAAACTTTTATTTCATGCTCTCGGTGAGATATTTCTCCTTCTTCTTTTAAAAAAATGTGGATGTAGGGTCTAATCCCAACGATGAAAGACCTGTAATGCACATTATCAAATCAGTATCAATGGAGATTGGCCTGTCAATCCACATGTATCCTCTGTTCATACAACTAAGAAACATTTTCATGCACACGTTAATTTCCCGGCTCCATCCAAGGTGCGGTATGCCGAACAGGTTTAGAAGATCTGCTTTCTACAGCCCCATATCCCACACCTATGGTTCAATGATGATCATGTGGGTCTCAAAACTAATGAATTTCATCAGGAACTTACTGGGTACAAGCTCTAGAAACTTCTTTTCGTCAGTGATATCATGGTCAACGTATATGAGGTTTGGTATCATACCTAGCATATATTCTTCTATTATGATACCTTCTGGGATCGATGGATCAACTAATGGATGCCTAACCTCTTTCTGCAAGTGGATGTGTGTCGCTGATAGCTTCCTTGGTGGGATATAATCCCTCGGAAATTGTTCGTCCGAGGATGAGGCTTCTTGTTTTTCTTTGACTATTGGCGGTGTTACAGGTTGGCTACGTAGTTTCTTTGGTACTGAGGTTGATGTTGTTGTTTCCTTAGGTTTCATCTTCCTCTGTGATTTTGGTTTCAACTATTACTTGGTTCTAGAACTCTGTTCGGGACTATGGCTCTATAACTTCGGCTCTTCAGCTCTCTATGGTGATCAATAATCCTTTGTTGACACTTTGCATGCTTTTATACTTCATTTCCAACTATGGTTTCCTTTCGTGCCTAATCTTTCCATCTAATCCACTAATGGTTGTCATTCATTACCTTCTTTTATTGCTCCATCACTTCACATCCAAGGATGATTTTAAGGATGGAAATTTATTTTTAAATGTAGAAACTTTGGTGAATCTTACTAATCCTTCATATGCCAACTATTAAATGTTTGGTGATATTTTGTAAAAAAAATAAAATTTCTAAGGATTTTATATAGTTTGTATAAAATTTTGGCGATTTTTAAGGTAAAATAATTTTATCCTATAGAATTTGGGTG
Source organism: Picea mariana (assembly GCA_032191745.1). Taxonomy (NCBI): domain Eukaryota; kingdom Viridiplantae; phylum Streptophyta; class Pinopsida; order Pinales; family Pinaceae; genus Picea; species Picea mariana. The sequence continues at coordinate 14,373 of JASDQU010194000.1, read as the reverse complement.
AATCATTTTAAGAATGACTAGTCGTTTTTTGGGAAAAACCATGGAAAATTATCCCATGAGCGAAATTTATCCCCTAAAATTATCCTTGTCTGTATCTTCAGCGAATTTTCCATTTGATTTGTAAATCGGTCAAGATCTCCTGCATTTAATGATACGCGACGCCACTACTTTGCCGTCATGATAGCTCTTTATTGCATGTCCCGTCATGGATTGTGTTAAATGCATTTAGTTGTCATCTGCATAGTCTCATCTTTCTACATGATCTTTGTGTCCTTCTTCTATGTGTTCTTCTACCTACTCTTTTCTTATCTATGGCACTTTCCTTCTTTTCTTCTTTTATGCATAACCGAAACGTCTTTTCCTCCTCAACTTCCGACCTCTTCCCTTGACTCATTTCTTGCTTTTTTTAATTTTGTTTTTCCCGTTTTTTCTTTCTTTTTCTTCCTTTTCCTTCCTACGGTACATTATGATTCAATTCTAACTTGCGCAACTCTTTTTGTGCGTGGAAGGAAGACTGCGCCTATACAGTTTCAGTCAGCTCCCATTCACCAGTCCTTCCATGACTTTTCCATCCAACTGCTCTAACTGAATAACACCTGCATCGGTGACATATTTGATTACGTATGGTCCTAGCCAGTGTGTCCTGAACTTCCTTGGGTGTTGTAAAAAATTGTTGTCGTAAAGTAGTACTAGATCTCCTGTCTTGAACTTCTTCTGCTTGATGTGTCTATCCCGCCATGCTTTTTCTCATTCTTTCTGTACTCGTCGATGAAATCATGCGATAAACCGATCTTCCTCTAGTACTAGTAGTTATGATATTCTTTCTTCTACCACGCCATAATCCATAAGGTATGTCATCGCAACAATGTATAGACTCGGTACAAGAAACTCCATGGGAATGACTGCTTCTTGACCAAATGTTAACTTAAAGGGTGCATGTCCTGTTAACTTCTTGCATGTGGGTACTACAGGGATGCTTAAATCCTAGTCATCACACCCTACATTGCACACCTTGGTCAGTGCATTCTCTAGTATCTTGTTGAATTCCTCCACCGTTCCATTTGATTGCGGGTGATATGGAGTGCTCTTTCAATGATGTATCTGGAACTCTTCTGTTAGTGCTACAATTGTCTTGTTCAAAAAGTGAGTCCCCTGGCCGCTCATAAGTATTTTAGGACACCCAAATCTTGTAACTATTTTCTGAAACAAAAACCGCGCAACAATCTCTACACTGCAATTTGTAATTGGTTCTACTTTTGCCCATCTGGTCAAATAGTATGTCATGGTAATTATGTATCTGGATTATGTTCTTCTTGTGGGTGGGTTAATTGGTTCGACCAAATCCACTCCCATTTGTCGAATGCCTGTAAGGTAACTTTTGGATTCAAGGGCATCTCGTCCCTTCGTGATGGTCATCCTACTCTCTGACAAACGTTGCAGCTCTGGAAATATTCCTTTGCGTCCTTATGGAGGGTAGGCCACCATAGCCCTGTACACAAGATCTTTTGCGCTCTCTCTTTTCCTGCGTAATGTCTTCCTGCAACTCCATCATGTGCTTCTACTAAGATCATGGGTCTTTCATGTTCTATCAAACATCATCACAATATTCCATCTATGCCTAATTTATATAAGTTTCTTGTGATCAATTGATAATCTGTTGATTTAACCACTAACTATTTATTCTGGGCTACTGTCATATCGGATGGAGCTACTCATGTGCTCAATTTTTGGATAATTTCTATAAAATGGTCTCTACCATTTGGACTGAAAACAAATGTGCATCTGGTAAGTTATCGTCCAAGTTCGTTGCATTTCCCCTGTCAGTAGCCGCAACAAATGGTCTGTTCCTGCATTCAATTTTCCTAGTTTCACAATAACTCTCCTAGAATAATAATAACCATTTGAAGATTCTCCCCCCAAACACTAGTTTGTTCACTAGATATATGAGCGCATAATGGTTTGTATACATCTTGAAGTGGGATCCCAACAAATAATGTCTAAACTTCTACAAATCATAAACCATTGCCAAGCCTTCCCTTTTTGTCGTCATTTATTTTTTCTCAGCAGTCGACAACGTAATGTTGGCAAAAGAAATTGCATGATCTAATTCTCCCTCCCCAATCTAGGCTAAAACTACACCAAGCACTACCGATTATGCGTCCACATGGATGTGAAACTCTTTCTGTCAATCTGGGAATATTAGAATGAGCGTTGTTACTAAATTCTGCTTCAATACATCCAGACCCTTCTGACAGCCTTCGTTACACTGAAACTTAACTTCTTTCTTCAATAAATTCTCCATTGGGGTTGTAATATGCGCATAACATTTAATAGATTTCCAATAGTAACCTGTATGCCCCAATGCTGTTCTCAACTGTCACACTGATTCAAGTGGTGCAAAATTAACAATTACAACTATCTTGGCCGAATCAACTAACAAACCTTGCTTGCATACCACGTGACCTAGCAGTATCCCAAACGGTTCCACAGAAAATATATTTCTTCAAATTTAGTGAAATATGATATTGTCTACATCTTTCAAGCATCAACCTTAGAGTTTCTATGTGATCTTTCAATAGGCTAAAGACAATCCAATCATCTAGGTACACTTCAAGAAACTGATGAATAAACTCCTTAAAGGTTGTGACACCTACTCTAGAAAACACAACAACTGCATTCTTTAATCCAAACGACATCACAATGTACTGGTAGCTTCCCCATTCTGTCACAAAGGCCGTCTTATTTCTGTCTTCTAGTGCAATATTTATCTAACGGTATCCTGAAAATCCATCTGTGAATGAGTAGGCCTCATGTCCTCCTATGTTTTCCTATACTTCATCTGTAAAGGGAGTCAGAAATGGGTCATGTAAGAAGGAATCATTCAACTTTCTTAAGTCTACACAAATTCTAATACCCCTCGCCTTCTTATATTGAACCACTATCGGACTTATCCATTCAGATTCTATGACGGGTTAAATTATACAAGCTTTTATCATCTTGTCCAATTTTGCTTTCACTTTTTTCTTGTACTTTGGATTTAATATGTAGGGTGTCTGTCTTACTAGCTTAGTGTCTGGTTTTAGTGGGATCTTCATCTCACCCAATTCTCTAGCTATCTCTTTCATCTCTGAAAAGGTGATTGTAAAAATATATTGGTATTCGTGCAATAGGTCTGCAATCTTTTCCATGGTCTCATCATTCCAATAATCCTCAATGTTTGCAAACTTTGGCTTCTCCTTTGTGCCAATGTTCACTTTGCGCACTCTTAAGGGCTTTGCATATGCGTTAGACTCAAGTGTTGGACCTACTACGTCACGCTCTCCTTCAATTTCTGATACATGTGCATCTCTTGGGTTTTATTCTTCTTTTTCATCCTCGGTAATGTTATAACATTCTAACAATTCATGAGATGTCACAGACTCTCTGTGCGCACTACATGTAGGTACTATTTATACTTGTCCTTCCTCCATAAAGTTTTTTCCTCTAATGACTTGTAAGACTGCATCAACTAATGGTGACTTAACTTCAAAAGTAAATGTTACCTTAAAGTTTTGGATGAGCTCCTCCTAGTTCGTTGTTCCTCTGTGCACTTATAGCTCTAAGTACAAGTTCCTAGGAACTATCTCTAGTGTATTTATGAACCAGAGTGTCCATTCCTGCTTCGACACTTGTCTCCAAGTTGTAATACATCACACCACATGGTATTTCGGATCGCTCATGCCTATATAATTGAGAATAATGTTCTCTATGTGCAACCTAATCTGCATCAACTTTTTGCAATGTTTCCAATACTCTATCCCTTCCTTGTGGGTTTCCCACTATCTCGTTGGGGTTTCTCTTAGTGCAACATCTAATGCTAATAACCTTTGATGTTCAAGTATTTGCATCTTAAACTCATTGAAAAAAGAACTTACCTTCGTTTATCCTTCAAACATTGGCATATCTCGTACCTTAGTTCTGATCCAGCGTAATGAACGAGTATTGAGCACGCACCCTCTAGTCAACACTTCATGCAACTGACACTGCCATTTTTCAAGTCACTCCTCTGAGTATGATGCGTAAGAGATTATTCTTCTCCAACTAAGTGCACCATCCACCATGGGGTTGATGCAGTCATCCATGCATGTTTTCATATTATATAATTTATCAATTTCCCTTCTCATGGGATCCACATATCTTCTTTCCTCCATAGGATCTAATGGCATAGTGACCTTTAAGCCTCCTCTTTCAAAAATAATTCATCTTTTCTTTAGGTTGATGATCTCCTGATTATCGAAGGCCCAATCCATTCCAAACAAAGTTGGGTACGGCTGACTGCTATCCACAGTCTCGATGACTTCAAATTCAACTACATTGTGCACTCCATCTATGTTCACAGGTACTCCTACCAGTATGCTGATTGGTATTATCTTATGTTGGTTAGCCAACCTCAACTGGATAGTCGACCAAACTAGCTTTGGTTTCCCCATGATCTCCTACGTCTGTCTTGGAAGAAAATTGGCATCTGATCCTAAGTCCAAGATGTCATTATCCATGTCATATTCTCCTATCTGCACACTTAATCTGACCTCTCTGTTTGTCCTCTTCTTGCACAAGACTTGGTTCACTTATTTCTACATTGTAGGTACTTCTCTATCTTGTGTACACTGATCAATCATCCTACGCAGTGTATTCAATGTTGTCTCATCCTGCATTAATTCTAAGAAGCTTTTGATAAAGTCTGTCAAAGTGTTTACCTTCTCGATTGTCATGTTTGGAATAGTGCGATCATAAACCGACAACATATCGTACACTGGTGGTGTCTTTGATGTTGAATCTATCCAGTCTAGTCCTAGTATCTCCTTCCTTGCTTGCTAATAAGTTTCCCTTTATTCCCATGGATTGAATGGTGGCCTGGGCTCAACTGACTTCCTTATCCATTGTTCCACTCCCTTTATTTTCTTTGTTGCATATCGTTTGGTTCTCGTTCCACCGCGCATAACAAATGCTACTTTTGGTTGATCATTGTGTTCTTCAACAACTATCATTTGCAGGTTCTCGTTCTGATTTTGATTTTGATGTTGGTCTTGATTCCCTCCCACCTACCACTTTGCTATCAATTGGGGGTAGTTTTATGTCGCATGACCCAAGGCTCTGCAATATGTGCATGTCATGCAAGGATTTGGGAAATCTCTTGCTAAATGTCTTGGTTGATTGTAATTGTAACAAATTATCGGTCCTCTGCCTCCTTGACCAAATCGTCCATGTCCTCTCCCTCTACTGAAACCTCCTCAACCACCTTGATTAAAGCCTCTTGGAGTGCTATGCTGTGGAATTCCTCCTTCTGCTGCGACATTTTCTTCCTGAATTCGGTATGCATCTGCAGTTCTTTATCTCATTAAGTCAAATGTGAGATAGTATTTCTCATCGTGTCCTACCGACTTGCAAAAATTACAGAATAATTTTCTTGGGGTACTATGATAATTCTGCAGTAAGGCACAAGAAGTCAGATGATGGTTGTCTGTCTTACATATCTCGTAGTATCCTACTCCTCCTCCTAATGGGTTTGGTGCTCTTGTATCCATATACTACACGAAGGTTGGTAACTCTTCCTTCCTATGGACTTATGTCTTACATGCTATACACCAAACATGTTCACACTTCTCCTTATCCTTCATTATCTTTGATAATTGAATTTTCAACACAACCAACTTTGTGTTGAAAAATTAATTGATTGAGAGATTAATTATTGAAATATTAATTAATGGTCAAAAGTTTAATTGAAGGGGAAGACTGTTGAAAGATTAATTAATGGTAGAAAGTTTAATTAAAGGGGGATATTGTTGAAAGATTAATTAATTGTCGAAAAATTGGTTGTCATTGGATTTTTGAAAGATTGGTTTTCATTGATTTCAACCCTTGAAAATGAAGTTAACATGTTGCATGTCAAGGTAAAGTAGCTGCAAATAGAATTTAACAAGATCCATGTCGGTTGCATGTTAAAGTAATTGTAAACAAAAGTTAATTTGAGTTGCATGTCATCATGAGATTGTAAACAAAAGTTAACAAGTTGCATGTAATCATGAGATCCTCATCAAAACACAGAGAAGAGTCAATTGGAAAACCACTTATGAGAATACAATTTGGAGATTTGAGGCAGTGACTCAAAGGCAGAGAAGTCCAGTGAAGTAAGAAGTTTGCAGGAGCTCAGAGTATAGAGAAGAGGGTTCAGACATATATTGTGTTAGACAACTGAGAGGGGGGGGGTGAATCGGTTGTTTCCGTGCTTAAACAATTATGATTCTTTTAACCTCTTTGTAGAGACACTGAATGATGATCACAATAATGCAGGGAAATAAACAATGGCACTTTCAGCATCATTCACATATATGAGAAACACAGAGACAGATATTTCCCGAGGAAACCCATGCAGGGTAAAAACCTCTTTTTCTTTATATGATAAGTAATGATTACATTCTTTACAGTATCATACATATGAGCACCAACTAACAATGAGGCTACAACCTCAGTTTTGCAAGCTACAACTTGCTGAGAGCACCAACTCTCTGTTTTCTCTAGCACCCACTAGAGGGAAGCACCAACTCCCTTGTTTCTCTAGCACCAACTAGAAGGAAGCACCAACTCCCTGGTTTCTGTAGCACCAACTAGAAGGAAGCACCAACTCCCTGTGTTCTCTAGCACCAACTAGAAGGCAGCACCAACTCCCTGTGTTCAAGCACCCACTTGAACCTCTGAGGACAACAGTCCTCCCGAGCACCTCCCAACCACCCTGAAATATTAATCTTTGCTACTGAAACTTATTACAGTGATAAAATGTTCAACAATCGCTTACCAGACTCATTACTGTTCTGCTGTATTTCTTTACTCTGTCTGCCTCATTGCCTTCCTGCACACATCACTTGCGTCGTTTGTTCTTCCACTCTTTATGCTCTGTGCGCCATGTCCATTTACTACATCGTTCCTCTTCTGTGCTATTCAGCTGTTGCACTCTAATCCTACTTCACACGTGAATCACCTTTACCAACAACAACCATATCAAACTCCAACAGCAACAACAACCCCATCTCTTCTCTGTACCATGTATTTATAGCTTTTGTGCACCTTGTGCATGCAATGTTCGCAATGCCTCTGCATGTTGACTCCGCACCGTTATGCTCCACCTCTCGAGTGCTCTGTCTGATCATCATAGTGACTCTTCATCTTCTCTAGTGGTTTGCCCCGCGTGTCCAGCATCACTGTATGTTATACTGAGATTCCTCAGCCTTTCTGGCAGTTTGAGACTCTTCGTCTTCTCTGTGACAGTCGAACTCACCTTCTCTGTTTCAGTTTCAGGTCTCAATTCTCATCAGCTGTCAATCGCCTCCACAAACATCTTCATTCCTCTCAGAGAATCTTCACCTCCTCTGTCAGTCATCCCGAAGTGTCTTTGCATCCTCTGGTAGAAACCATTAATGGTTTCTAGCAGTTTCACTGTGTCGTGCAACAGTAGCCCTCAGATCTCCTTCAGGTTAATCTACGCTGTTGGATGAGCTTTATTAATCTTGCCTTTAAACCGGGTTTCGACATTTCGGCATTCTTGTTGCATTGTGTTCTTGCCTCTCCAAGTCGCGATCCCCGAAACTTTGATATGGAGTTACATCTACGGTCCAGATCCAAGCTTGCTTCAACGATTGTGATTGAATCGCCATATCGCATATCGCGATTTCGGCATTATTGTTTCCTTTTTTTCTATTTCTCTTGATGTTGCGATCCGCGAAACTCTGATATGGAGTTATGTCAACGGTCCAGATATGATCTCTATTCAACGAGTGCGATTAAATCGCGATTTCGCGTATCGCGATTAAATTGTGATTTCGACATCCTTGATGTCCAGTGTTTTTGTCACTTCAAAATTCCGATCCCCGATACTCCATAAATAAATCAGATCAACGGTCCAGGTCACTTCTTAACTTAACGGTTGCGATTAAATCGTGAATTCGCATATCGCGAAATCGGGGTTCCTGATGTCAATAATCTTTGTCATGTCCAACTCTCGATCCTTGATGCCTCTCCATTGAATGGAATCAACGGTCCAGATCAAAGCTTGATATGACGGCTCAGATTACATCGTGATTTCGCATATCGCGATATCAAGATTCTTGATGTCAATGTTCTTTGACAACTTCAACACTCGATCCTTGAAACTCCGACAAGGTGTCCATTTGCTGACGTCACACATGGATTGACACGTGTTGAATACTGCCACGTGTCACTCTGATTCGTGACTTACATGTGCCTGAAATGTTGAATCAGTCTGACACTTGTCATTACCTGGTTGTGACACGTTTTCCTAGCTGACGTGGTTTGCTGACGTGAGTCGGGTCGACGGTTCAGATGTGTTCTTGATTTGACGGCTCAGATTGCGCCAGGATTTTTCATATCAAGAAATCAGGATTCCTGTTGCATTGTTTCTTTGACATTTCCAAAACGCGATCTTCGAAACTCCGACGCGCTCTTTACGCACTAGCTCTCTTGGCTAGGTTCCTGGCCCATATGAATGTTATCCCCGTGACCGCAGTCTTACCGCTCGTTGGGGTTTCGAGCTTTTCAATGTCGCAATGCATTGGCTCACAGGATTCCCTATATGTGAAACCCCGATGAGTGAACCCTCCTTTCGGGATTTCACCTTGGCTTTTCTCGATGGTAAACCTCGTGCAACTCCTGTCCGATCTGACGGCTGACAGGATTTCTGAATGAGATCCAACGACTGTCGATCTCTGTCTTCCTTCTCCTTTGCGAACTCCTGTATCTTGAGCTTTGCTGCACGCCTTATCCTCGACGTTGTTCCTCCTGAGCTTTCACTTCTGAATCCCTAAGGGATTCTTGGACTTCTGTGCCTCTGCAGAGTCTTCACATGCACACTCTCATCCTGCCATCTTCACTGTTGTACTTTCCATCAATGACAAGCATACGCTGTCTATTAGACATTTGCCAACAATCTCCCCCTTTGGCATTGATGGCAACTGAGGCACCCGAATTCTTTTCTCCCCCTTTGACATCAATGTCAAAGAAAAGACATGCTCCCCCTAACAAGATGGACTTTTTAGGTGTGAAACAAAATG
>JASDQU010193999.1:9552-23981 GCA_032191745.1 Picea mariana | reverse complement strand
CTGACAACTAGATTCAGTTTCATGGTTGTTGCCACTCATACATAACATATATCCCCAACCAAGGACAGTCTTGAGTCTCACTACTTCTTGACTTCGTCCATGTTTCTCATCAGTTCCTGATCTCATCCAGTGGATTTCATGAAGCCCTTTGCTTCTTGGAGTCGCGTCTCCCTTTTCTGTCGACATCAGCACAGTTTCCAGAAGGGTGACCGTATCTTGACTCTCATTACCTTTACAATGAGGAGTCTCAGATGACACAGAGAGAACTATCATTGCTCTCTACTGTCATTGACCCCCATGACATTCGACTTCAACACTTTATCATGTGGCGGTGGGTCTTACTTTACGACTATTGTAGTTATTTTTATATATGCCGAAGACCTCTGAAATATGATAGACTATCAATGTCTACACATTATCGACACTTCTCACAGGTGTCCTTACCTTTTTCATAGTTTGTTCACCATCAAAATTGCCCTCGGTTTATTCTCACACTGCCCCAGAGGGCGTTGCAGTGATCTACATCAACACACAACTTCAGTTACTGTCTTACACATTTTTTAGTTACATAACACGAGCATGGGGCATGCCCATCTCGTTTGTACATAGTTTTATTTTTCCACCCCTTTCAAAAGGTTTGGGTCTTACAGGTTCCCCTCTCCCTCCAAAGGGTCGTTGTTGATACTCCCCACAACGTTGTTTATTACAAAGTTACTCTCAGTAGAAGAAACATTTACGTATTTCGACTATACATATGCTCCTAACCTCACACATTAGGGGGCATCTATTATCACCAAAATTTCATCCGCAAATGGTTACAGGAATCCAACATCTTCAAAACACTCATTAGTTCACTCATGGACCAAAAACGCATTTCCAAAAGGTCCAAAACTATACAAATAGTTATAAAATCATCATACGCTAAGACTACATAGGGAGCGCGCGCACATGCGTCATCCAGAAACGCAAGAAAAGCGCACATGCACACGATGTGTGACTGTGGATGAAAAAAACTACGCACCCCTCAGAAAGATGCATTTATGATTGTGGTCGGCCTTCTACCCACTTCTGGTTCAGCTTCCAATTCGATTTGACACCCAAATCTCGGTTGAATCCAACTGGGGGGTTGGTCAAAGACCTAAGGGTGCCCTAAAGGGCCCCTTGTTCACACTAAAAGCTGGTTGAATAATACCTCAAATCTATGCTATAAAAGGAGGCCATGGGTGCACTACATTTTTAAGGAATTCATTTGTATTGTTATGTTGCCTATATTCTCTTGGAGGATCCTCTTTCCTTGTCAAGAGCATACAAGCACCATCTCATTTAGCTATTCATATCACCTCTTGAGTGAATGTTCTTTGGATTTTCTTCACCATTTCTTTCTAGTTTGTTACTTGTAAGAAGAGCTCAATCTTTGGTGGTTCAAGAGGCCTCCCTTGGAGGAAGAGGAGGCCCATAAGTCTCTCTTTCTCTTTAGTGTTTTCTTTTCACTAATACAATCATTTCCATTGGTGGCATGAATGTTATTTATTTCTTGTTCTAATGTCCTTATGCACTCTAGTTTAGTTTTTCTTATCATTCTTAGTTTAGTCTTTTGTTTATATCATATGCTTGATGTTTCTAACTCTTGCATTCACTGTTGTCTTGCCTAGCTAACCCAACTAGGCTTGTAAGCATCTTTATTTTGCTCATTTAGGTGACAAAAGAGACACAACAAAGATGTTTATTGATCATTCTGCATTGAAATACTTAGTCAACAAGCCAGTGTTGGGGGGAAGAATATGCAGATGGCTATTATTATTCCAGGAATATGATTTTGAGATTGTGGTCAAGCCAGGGAGAATGAATAAGGGACTTGACCACTTATCTAGGTTAGAACACGGAGAGGAACCTACCAATTTGGATGGTACACTACCAGATGCATAGTTGTTGGCCATCAGGAAAGTCGATGATCACTTCGTCGAGATAGTCTAGTTCCTGTCCACATAAATGGTACCTCGCGAATATACAATTATTCAAAAAAAACAGTTGGTAGGCTGCACTACAGATTTTCAACTTATAGCTGGACAATTCTATAAGATGGGACTAGATGAGATCTTGAGGAGATGCATTATGGAGGCAGAAAGACCATTGATTTTAGCAGAAGCACCTAAAGGCATCGTAGGAGGACATTATGTAGGGAAAGCAACAATGCAGAAGGTTCTCAGAGTTGGCCTCTAGTGGCCCACTTTACATAAGAATGCTAAGGAATACTACAGAGCTTGCGATGTATGCCAAAGGATAGGGAAGTCTTCTAGAAGGGATGAAATGCCTTTAGCACCTCAACTAACTTTACAGGCCTTTGAGAAATGGGCTATTGACTTTGTGGGACCTATCAACCCACCAAGAAGGCGCAAAGGAGCTCGATACATCATCACTGCTACAGAGTATTTGACCAGATGGGCATAAGCAAAAGCAGTTAAGGACTGTAGTGCAACTACAGCTGCGCAATTCATATTTGATGATATCATAACCAGATTTGGATGCCCGAAGATCCTTATGAGTGATCAAGGTACACACTTCATTAACAAAACCATTGAATCCTTGACTCAGGAGTTTGAAGTTCACCATCAGAAGAGCACACCATACCACCCACAGGCGAATGGTACAATCGAAGCTTTCAATAAGATATTGGAGACAACGCTGACCAAGATTTGCAGTGTTAACATAGATGATTGGGATTTAAGAATTCCAGCAGTGTTATGGGCTTATAGAACTACTTGTAAAAATTTAACAATGCAAACTCCCTTTAAGTTAGTTTATGGCCTGGAAGCAGTGGTCCCTATGGAATATTTGGTTCCCAGCTTAAGAATTGCATCATTTACAGGTATGGATGACACAAGTGTTGTTCAAGACAGGCTCGTGCAGTTGATCGAATTAGAGGAAGACAGGTTTATTACAGGATTTCATCATCAGGTACAAAAAGAGTGAGAAAAGGCTTACCATGACCGACATATCAAGAGGAAAGCATTCAAGCAAAGAGATTTGATACTATTATATGGCAGCAAGATCATGAAGCATCCAGGGAAGTTCTGGACACATTGGATAGGACCGTTCGAATTTGCTTATGTAATAGAAGGTGGAGCTGCACAGTTGAAGACACTTAATGGAGAATGGAAGGATGGTTTAGTAAATGGGATCCGGTTGAAGCTGTATCATGACAACCAGCTGCCTTGCAGATCTTAGTGAAAGCAAAGGAAGCAGGGTCTAGGTACCAAGTGCAGTTGAAATTGGGTACCAGACACAGAAAAGACAATCTTCACACAATAGGGAGGGACAAAGCAAAAAGCATAGGCTACTCTGCGTAGTCTCCAGTTGAAGTAAAGAAAAAGGCTTAATCTACAGTGACTCGGGACAAGTCACATGTGAGTGTTGGGGGCCTGTTGACCCTTGGTTATGTATTAAGGAGGAAGGCGAAGATTAAGGAAGAAGAAAGATGAAGTATGAACTGCGCGGAAGGAACATAAACTGAGGAAGGGTCGAAGTGGTTAAAGAAGCAGAAAAGAAGGAATGAAGTAAGGAAAAGAAAGCCGTTGAAAGAGAAGATCAAGGAAGATAAAGCATCAAAGAATATGGATCGTGGAAAAATCAGCAAGTGGAAGAAGAAACCAACGGATTCTTTGGAGCACCTCGCAAAAAAGAAGGAAGAACAGGCTGGCGAAGCCCCGAAAACACGGGTCATGTGGACCTAGGGTTTTGGATCTAGGGTTTTGACACCTAGACTTTGGTCTAAGGTTGTCCGAGAGTCATGTAATGTATAAATAAAGGTCTAGAAGAGTTGAGAGGTGGTTGTTGATATTTTGGTTACTATTATTGTTCATAAGAGCGATATTGAGAGAGAAGTGTTGTGTTGTAAGTGAGTTTGTATTCTGGATCTTCAGTTGGGTGAGAAGATCAACCCTGCAGCTGGGTGCGCAAGGAGAGGAGATAAAGAGAGAAAGAAAGAGAGAGATCTGCAGCTAAGTGCGCAGATAGAACTATATGTTTTCATCTAATAATATCAAGAAACACAGTTTTGTGGACGTAGCCTTAGGGAGAGGGTGAACCACGTAAATATTGTTGTTCTTTGTGGTTGATGTTGTGTTATTTTCTATCTGTTATATTGTTATTGCATGGTTGTTTTCCTTATTAAAGATAGAAGGTATAAGCTAACTTCGTGAAGCTAGGTGTAAGATTGCTAAGGAATCTTTGTGTTACATTGCGTTGTTGTTCTGGATCCACCTTAAATTTCCCCTGGTTGTAGACACTTGTGTCCTGCAACCCCCCTATTTCTACTTTGGGTGAGACTTCATATGCTTCGCAGGTGTTGTCAAAAGGGCCAGTAGTTAGGGCTTGTTGGTGTGTTGTTAGAGTTGAACCCTGGGTTTGCCCCTATGCCAACAACCTTCCTCCTGTGTTCTCCCCCTGGGTGTGCAGGGTTGAATAGTACAACAATTTGGGCAATTCGCTTGGATATGCACCTAAACTCAGCGACGAAGTGCATTCGACCCAATTGCCACCTTCCTGCTCCACCACTCTGACTGCTCCTCCTAGTCATTATGCCTCCCCTCATGGTCTTCCTGCCTCTCCTCTTCCACCTTCACCCCGACTTTTGACCTTCACCTCCCCCTCAGCCTCCCTATGCATGCTACGAGGAACATTTGGAGCTTCAGAATGCAATTGCAATCATCCAGGACCTAGTCTTTGTGGTTCGACACGACATGGCGGATTTGTTGTTCAGATACGAGCTGCGGGAACGCCAAGAGGAGCGCCTTGAGGTGTTGATTTATGCTCTTCTTCACACAACTCCAACTCTAGGGATTATGGATATGGCCATGGCGCGAGCAACAAATGAAAAATGGAAGCAAACCCATTTGGATCCGGGTTCAAACTGACTAATGGTGTCTCAGGTTTTCCAATGTCATCTTTTGTCAATGTTGTTATGGTTTCCCTCTTTCGTTTCAACCTTGCGTGCCACTTAGCGTTTGAAATGTGTCATGACTTAACATATAGGCACTTAGTTTTCAAATTGTGTCATGGATTGACAAATGACTGCATTGGTTTCCCACCTAAACAATGCAACCACCTCAAAACATATTTAAATTAACCACTGTATTTTTTTTACTATGCAAGATCACTTTAATATAATTCTCTAACTTACCAAAAAAAAATAACAATAATAATTTTAATGTTAAAAAAAACACTTTATTCACTACATGGATAAAGATATTCCAATCATTGGGTTACAAGTGATATAACTAACAACAATTATTTATCTCATCAAAGTTAGTCTATAGGCTAACATGGTCTTCGCATGGATATAGGGAAACATAGTCTACTCAACATAGAAGTCGACATGATTGACTTACTTAACATTTACACAAGTACTACGTTATATTTGCTCATGTGAGAACTTTATAAAAATTAAATTACATATTATTATTTAAAAAAATTATAATCAAAATATTAATCAAATGAAATTATTAGTTAAAAAAATTATAATCAAAATATGTTTTATTTATAAACAAAAAATCCAAAAGAAGTTAAACAAGGTTAAATTGTATAAACTAATTACACTGCTTTTGTTAATTGATTTGAAAATTTATTATTATTAATTTATTAATAAAAATTTACAATATAAAATTAATATGTTATTATAATTTAATAATTTTAAACATATTTATTAATTTATTTATATAGTTTTTTTTAAAATTAATATGTTATTATAATCTAATAATTTTAAACATATTTATTAATTTAGTTATATAATTTTTATTAATTTAGTTTTATAGTTTTTTAAATTGATGTTTTATGTTACAAATTATGTATGAAATTTATTTATATAATTTTTTAAATTAATGTATTATGTATAAATTTATGCATGAATTATAAAGATTTTATATTGAATAGGTGATTTAATATTTTTTTAAGCAATATAAGTTTATAATAAATATTGGTAAATTAGAATTATTTTGAAAGAGATTTTTCAAAACAAATAATAAAGTTTTTGAAAATTTAGAAGAATTGGAAAAGGAAGTTGCAATGGAAGAAGAATTGTTGAAAAATGTCAACTCCACCTCAGACCATTATGAAAGATGTGTAGATCCAACCAAGCCCCAAGAGGATCCAAATAATATTGTTCAAAAAAAGATAAAGAAATTGAAAGGGTGTAGTCTCTTTAGTAGTTCAAGTGCCACATGCTCATTCATCTATGATATCAAATTCTCTATCCTTCATTGGAGTCTTGAAAAAAAACCCATCCTTCCCCTCTTCTTACAAGGGGAAGGAAATCAAGCTGGGGATCATGAAAGAATGATTCAGAATCGAGTATTATGTTGAATCATCAGTTACCCTTGGACTCTCTCATGTTTAAGGAGGGCATATTTACCCACAATCGATAATAAAGCTTTTATGTATTGTAAATTAATATTGTTATTAAATTACTTTATTAAAATTTATAATAATAAATTTCTAATTTTTTTAAAAAAATTGTAAATTCTTCTTAGTTTTTGAGAATTTTGAATTTTCAATATTAAACTTTTAAAAATAATTATATAAATTTATTATCACAATTTTTTTTTTATATATTTTTTAAACTTTTTTAATTTAAAAAATATTAATAAATTAAATATTCTATAAAATATGTATTCCATAATTGAAATCTAAATTAAATAAAACAAACAATAAAATCTTCATAAATGATCCCTCAAATCTAAATTAAATAAAACAAACAATGAAATCTTCATAAATGATCCCTCAAATTGCAAAAAAATCTTAAATGTTTGTTAGGTTGTTTTTTTTTTAAGAAATAATCATACAATGACATACTGAAAATTATACACAATGTTAAACACACATTCTTTTCAAAGGGAACCAAAAACATGGATTTGATATTCTATGCATGCAATTTAACATCACACTGAGTTTTGCAAACAATTAGAAATTTATCTTCGTAAAAAAGGCAACAAAGGGGACCATTTGGATGGATACATCACATTGAGTTTTGCAAACAATTAGAAATTTATCTTCATCAAAAAGGCAACAAAGGGGACCATTTGGATTGATAGTATCAATGATCATTTCATGTAATATCTTTAAAATAATAATGACATTTCATTCCTATTCTTACATCATCCTAAGCATCATAGGAATTTTGGATCCTTGTGGTTTTGTATAAATAAGTGGATTTCAAAGTAACATTTTTAAAGGATAATTCAACATTATCATAAATGTATCGATCTTATCTAATATAGTTTGTTCTTTCTGTTTGTTTTTAATGTTTATTTTTCATATGAGGAACCATGCGTTCTGACAAACCATTAAGTGGAAAATGTGCTACATAGCATATAGAAAAGGTGATGGAGATAGGAATCATTATTTACTTTCAAATTAAATATATCTTTTTTAATCAAAAATTTATATATATATATAATAAATTGAAAAAAAAATATAATAATTAATCTAAATTTAATATTAAATATATTTTGATTTTAATTTTATTTGAAATCTCTTAAATTAATATATTATAAAAAATTTCAACTAAAATGTGAGAATTCCATATATATAATTGTGAAAAGTAAAATAATAAAACTCAATTTTTAAACAAGTGGAATTATATATATATATATATATATATATATATATATATATATATATATATATATATAAAAGAGGTAAAAAGTAAAAAAATAAAACTTAATTTTTAAATAAGTGGTATAGAATACCCTTACATAAAACATGAAAGGTAGAATGTCTACAGATAATCTAACATGGAAAGTGACTTATTAATTATTACAAGGAAGTGATAGGTAATAGATATTATAAGGAAAAATTAAATAAATATTAAATTGGTGACGAAAGATAAGTATTTTTTTAATTAAATTAATATTTTTTAAATTTATTTAAATTTATTTTGAATTCTAAAATGTTTATATATATGGAAAATTAGTTATTAATTATGAAGAGTGATATATCATAGCAGCTATTATAAGAAAAAAATGTAAATAAATATTAAATTGGTGATGAAAAATAAGTATTTTTAAAAATTAAAGTAATAATATTTTTATTTTTTTTAAATTTAAATATATTTTTAAATTTTTTATAAAATTACATTATCATTATTTCATATTTTCATATTGTTTTATTAATTTTAATATTTATTAATTAACTTTTAATATGAAAAACTAAATTAATATGAAGATGAAGATGACGATTAACGTCTACTAAGAAAAAATGATCTATCAAACCTTAAGAGGGTAAGTGATTACTTGTGATTCTTTAGAATTGTGTTTTTGTGCTCGAAAAACATTAAGAGAAGCTTTCCAAGATCACCATAGTTTTGTTGAGTTAAGAGGTTAGGAAGGTTGGTCGTGTGACAAATATTTTGAAAATGAGATCTAATCTGGGTATATGATGGACAATCTAAGAGAAAGTGTTTTTCATTTTCAACCTTCTCAGTGTCACACAGGTGACACACTCTTTCATCCCATGGCGTTTTAGGAATTGACCAACACCCAATTTCACTATGGAGCTCATGAGAATTTGTTCTTATCTTAGCAATGCTTATTTTTTTCTCTACACTTGGAAAAACAAATAGATAATTTTGATCTTCTAGATTATGGTTGATTACATCCTTATAATACCTTAATTTTATTTTTTCCTCTAACTCTTTATCACACCACATTTTCTCTTTAAATTTTGATTTGACAATTTTTTAATAGTATCTTTATTCTGAAAAATGGTGTCTTCCATGATTCCCCAATAGTTTAGCCAAGACCAGGCATCTTTATGTCATCCTCGCTTGAGTCGATGGTGGTTACGACTCGATTTTGAAGAAATTTTAGGAAGCCTTTTGTCTTCCATGTTGTTTAACTTGTTCTTATACATTAGGTATCTATTCATAGTTGTGCTCTCAATGGGGGATAGGCTTGTTTCTAAGAGGAGGATGGGATAGGGCGTATTTCCTTTAGTTTTGAGATTATAGGTTATAAAATTCTTTTGTATTTGCTCTATCTTTCTCCATGATTCACGAGAGATACTACAACCCCAGACTTCACATCCATAAAGAATAATAGGTGTAAAAAGAGTCTTAGAGAGGAGTTTCTTCTTATCCCAACTCCAAAGATCAGTTGATTTACAATTGCTTTCAAACCCATAATAAGTTTTCCATCACCTAATAATTTTTTTCTCAATGCTATAATTCTAGTTGAGTTTGTGGTGAATATCAATTCCAAGATATTTGTATGAAGTCACTTCTTCCAAGTTGGTGTTGTCATATACAAACGTATCATAAGTGATCTTATTGGATTTAATAATCATGACCTTAGTCTTATCAATATTAACAGTCATATCCATATTGGAGAAAAACTCCTTTAGGGTTCTTAGTTGGTTTTCAAGATCATGGGGACTCCTTGACATAAGAACGATATCATCGACATAAAGAAGAATTTTGATGACTATATCAGTGAGAGTAGGGCCGACACAACCTGCTTTTTCCAAGCAATCTTCTAACTTGTCAATGTATATGCCAAAAAGGGTAGGGGACACGGGACAACCTTGTTTGACTCCAATATTGTAATTAATCTCTTTTGACTAGCCCTCAGTGTTTTTAAACTTAGCAATAACATTCTCATACATCCTTATTGTAGCAACCCTCAATTTGAGAGGAACTTGTATCTCTTCCAACCTATTCCAAAGGTTTTTCCTAGGAACCATGTCAGAAGCTTTTCTAAAGTCAACAACACAACAAAAAAGATTGTTTTTAGTATTGCAGAACTCCTCTGCAATGATCCTAAAGTTAACAAGATGGTCCACAGTTGAATGATATCTCCTAAACTCGACTTGGCCTTTAGCTCTTTTACAGTGACTTTCTAGCCAAAGGCTAATATTCTTTTCCAAAATAATTCCAGAAAGCTTGGCTAAAATCGAGGTAATCATAATGGTCCTATAATTAGAGGGAATGTTTCTATCCCCATTTTTTAAAATAGGAACAATGAGGCTTTGCGTCCAGGGTTTAGGGAAGCCCTGCTTGACTACCAAATTGAAGAGCTTATGTATGTGAGGGATAAGGATGGGCCCTCCAATTTTAAAAATTTCATCTTGGTAGCCTTCAATGTCCTTAGCTTTCCCATTTGCAAGTCRCTTAACCCCGAACTCTATGTCATCTAAAGAAAAAACGTCTTCCTGTGTAGGGACGATAGGAATGGTGTCCATGGAATTACGAAACTCGTAAAGACTTTTAAGGTAGGAATTCCAGTCCCTTAAGGGAATCCTATTATTTTCTTTAGTATTGYGGTTTAGAATTTGGCTCAAGAACTTCTTAGGATCCAACTTATATAGTTGTGAAAGTTGCTCTTTCATTTTATTGATATAGTACCCTTTTTTCCTTTTAWTCAGAGATTTGTATGTATTGATCTTATCGAGTTTTAAGGACTCATTAGAAGCATCCCTAATGGATTTCCAGGCAATTTTACATTATATCATACCAGGGGTTGGTCATAGGACAACTCGAAAGAGAACTTGTTAATAGAAGTAGAAATGATAGTTGTAAAATTATGATGGAGTTCTTCAATGTTGTCTTTATAAGTTAGGATATTTAATTTACTATTTAAATCATTTAAGAAAATGTTAACTTTACTTTTGTCAAAGCACAAATTCCTTTGATTATCGGAATTATCTTCAATGGGGCTACTGTGCATGGAAAATTTTAGAGTTAGGGTCAAAGGTTTATGATCAGAGTTGGGCTCATGGTCATTTAAAAGGTCAAAAGTTGTTATTTGGTTGAAAACGGGGATATCATATATCACATAAACTACGACACTACTACCTAGCCCATGAATACAAGTCATCTGGTTGGAGTTTGATCACTTCATTACTCCATTGCAAATTATTAAGTCTTGAGAGCTGCATATCTTGACCAACTCAGTACCAAACAAATTCTCAACTAGGTCTTCAAAGCTTCTTTTGTAGCTATTAGATAAAAAAATGTCCTCATCTAGCCATAAAGGATTATGGTTGGAATCAATACTTAAAAGAGCAACTTGTTTAGTTGTAGTCCTAACATTAAAGTCTCCTAGCAGGAGGATATTACCTTCACTTTTCAAACTATCAATATCTTGTTCTAAATTATTATAGGGACAATTTTTATCTAGATTGTTTTTCTTATAAAAAGTAGAATTAATAGGTGCAAAATAAAAAATTTCTATATACATCTTCTTAGCAATGGTGTTTGAAATTTCTATTCAAATGTACGGATTAAGAGGGTCGATCTTATGAAGTTGAATGTGAGGAGAAATGTTCTTTCTAATATAACAAGCTATGCCTCCTATCCCTCTATGGTGGGATTTTTTGTTCCATGCCAACCAAAAGACAAATCCTTCTATGTTAGGGACCTTAGACTCCTCATGCTCTCAAGTTTCAACTAGATAAATAGTATCAATATCACTTGGGATCCAAATTATCATAGGACCTTTGCAGCATCAAAAGCCACGACAGTTCCAAAAAGGATCCCAAGTGTCCCAAATTCCTATTTATTATTATCCTTTTGGTTTCAATCCCTAACAATAGCTTTTCGATTTTTAATTATTGCCCATTTTCCTTCTTTCTTGGTTTCTTTTACCTTTTGAACTTCCTTCCTTAATTCAACTTGGTCTTCGGGAATGAGGTCTTCATTTATAAATGTTCCCAACCCTTTTAAGCTCGAAGATTTACTGAGTATGTTATATTTATGGTCATTACAACTTACTTTGACACAGATCAACCTATCTTTGTGATCAATTAGTTTTGCTAGCCTCTTTGCTTATATGAGGTAAGTTGTATCAATTTGTGATTTATTATTTAATTCTTCTTTTATTATTGCTAGTGTATCCTCCTTTTGTTGTTCTTTTATACCAAAAATTATGAGGTTCAAGGATCTTTTGTTACGCTCATGGTCTAGTTCGATTAACGTATTCATTTCCTCTTTGATGGGTTTGATATCCAATTTGTTTTCCAAATCACTGAGGGTCAAATTGTTGGTTAGTTTTTCTTCTAGCTCTTTAATCCCATCTCTCAAGTTGTGATTTTCTTCAATCTCTGTTTCTTGGGTTGATTGTTTGTGTTTTTCCATTTCTTGAATCCTATCCTTCATTGTCTGCAACTGACTCTTGAACCCTAATAATCTATCCTCTATTTGAATTTGAATGATATTTTTGAAGAGTCTAATTTTTTTTTATCAAACTTTGCCTCTAGCTCTATTTGGAGTTTTACGTCTCTTTCTTCACTCCTTTTTTCTAATGATTTTAACTCTATTTGACTTTTGGCATCTCTCTCTTCTCTCCTTTTTTCTATTCCATATAATCGTAAAGGATCTCTAGTGTGATTTTGGGACCGAGAGAAACTACACAGATTATTCTCCTAAAAAAAGAGAAAAACCACAGAGAAGTATTATTCTTGTTCAAAACTCCAGATATATAATGTTAGAAATAAAACATCTCCTTCAAAACAGAGAAGTATTATTCTTGTTCAAAACCACACATATATAATGTTATAAATAAAATATCTCCTTCAAAACCAGAGATAAGTATTATTCTTGTTCAAAAGAGCAAAAATATACTTTAAAAACAACATAAAAGTATTATTCATGTTCAAAACTAAATAAATTAATAAAAATAAAATAATAAATTTTGATGATATATTTTGATAATACATACTCAAATACAATATAACATAAAATGAAAAATGAGATAAATTGATAACTTTATAATATATATAAAACTTTATTATATGAAGTTACTATCTATCTCATTTTTCATTATATATATATATATATATAACTTTATTATATGAAATTACTATCTATCTCATTTTTCATTTTATATATATATAAAATGAAAAATGAGATAGATAATAACTTTATATATGTGTGAAGCATATTAATGGAGGCATAGACAACGTCATTACAACACTGAGTTCCTAAAGGTCACATTGAGCTTCAGCATGTTAAAGTCATAAAAAATGATTTGTGAAAATGATTGGATAGAAAGTCATTAAAAAAATGTTTTATTAGAAAATCATTAAAAAATTATGAAATGTTGGATTAGAATGAATAAAAATGATTTGTGGAATGATGTGCCGGAATTAATAAAAACTGATTTTTAAAATGTTTTGCAATAGACTTTTTGCCTAAATCAATAAAAAACTGATATGTGAAATGTTTTCCAATAAACCTATTTTCAAAATTACTCAAGTCAAGCACGCCATGAATGATCATCAATATTTTGATGGAGCATGATAGCGCTATAAAGAATCTTGCCCAACAAAATGTAAACCTTACTCCCCAGGGCGGCTTTACCATGTCCCCAAAAGAGGGGGCCGGCTCCAGTGTGAGCACTAGATGCTAGAAGCTTCCAAATGACACATGGAAGCTTGACACACCAGCGTTGGCCACTACCATTGTAAAAATCTCTGTCAGTGTCACAACTTCAAGTAAGATGTTAGAAGCTTCCAAATGACACATGGAAGCTTGCCATCCCAGCATTGGCAACCACCATTGTAAAATCTCTGTATAGTGTAACAACTTCAAAGTACTAGCTAACAATAGTATCAAATTAATGCAATTGGCCTCTCCAACCTCCTGTTAGCCCATGGTATCAGATTGATGCAATTCAGATCTCCAACCTCCTGTCAAAACCTCAACACCACACCTCCAAAGATCTCAGACAAATGCTTTTAATAGATTCTTAGTGTGTCTGGATCCTTCCATTTACCAAGGGCAATGAGAGATGATCGTGGGTTTCACACTTCAAATTTGGAGTATTTTCACAGAGGTAAAGTGCCAGCAACATTGACAGGGACATCGAGGTGCAAAATAATGGAGGAAAAGACAATCAGTCAGATACCAATTGTGTTATGGACCCACTCTGCTTTCTAAGCAAGGCAGGAAGGAATAGCCTTAACCTTTGTGCTGTTGATTGATTTCCCATCAACACATGAGATTCCCCGCACTAATTTGTAGGGGATGATTTGGTAGATCAAACCCAATACAAGCTATTCAGAACAAATCTGATTTTTTGTATTTGAGAGCAATCTATAAGAAAACAATTTCTTGAACCGAGATGAATTGGGGTAATCCATGATGGATTCTGAATTGGGTTCTTCAGGTTTGTTCTCATGGGCTATTGAGCATAAAGAAGATGAACTCTCATGTGCGTCTCCTCCGCTATGGCGTCCTGGATCAAGTTCTTATCCTGGCTCTACCCACACAACATATGCATATCCATACCCGATGTCAGCCAGAGCAGAGGAGATTGCCAGAGGCAGGCAGGAGCTGATGAAAATGGTTGAAGGAATGCCTGAATCAGCTTATGAATTGTCTCTGAGTGATCTGGTGGAGCAGAAGGCTGCCATGCAGAAGAGATCAAATGAGGAAGTGG
>JASDQU010193998.1:9403-19842 GCA_032191745.1 Picea mariana | reverse complement strand
GGGGGCAAGCGCCACACATTTTGAGCATATGTTAAATTGTTTAAAAAATTTTTGAAGAGTGGATGTGCCAAACTTAAATGTGATAGTTAAGGAGAGGCATACTCATGTATTGTAAAGGACCTTGAGCGATCCTCTCTCATCCATAGTAGGTAGAAGGCATTTATGTAAGTAGGTAGAATTGAATCTTAGATTAGACAATTTTAGAGCGCAAGAGGGAAACGGGATATAGACACCCTCATTGTGTATTGTAACATAGTTAGAAGCATTGGAGCATAGAAGAGAAGCAGAGAGCTGTGTAAGAACACCCATGTACTAATATTTGGATTAATAGAAAGAGGTTGATTCAAATTCATGGTTTTGTGTTTGTTCTCTGTGTCTTGATGCTGATTGATATGCTCATGAATGTTTTCTTCCTATCATACATTTGTTTTTATATGCTGTGTATTGATTTCATGGTTTGAGTTTGAAGTCTGGAAGGAAGAAGGAATGAGTTTCAATTGTTTCTCTATCTGAGTAAGATTCCTGCAAGTAGTGCAGTTGAAGTGTCCGCAAGGAGTGCATTGAAAAAGGGCTCAGATAGTTTAGTTTTGTTCTCATTCCCTCAGAGTGCAGTTAGGCACAGGTGCCATGCAAGGAGTGCACAGGCCAAGGAGAGTCTCAGGGTTGCGGACCTGAGCCAAATATCGAAGGACTACTGCTGCAGGTGTGCGCAGAGTCGAAGTAGTTGACATTTGAAGGTGTCTAAAGGTTGTGTAAGGAGTGCGCGCCAGAGTCTTTTCTAAGGCTCGAAGTTGTGAGAAGATCAGGAGGAATAAAGCCTTTGAAGACATTGAGAGGCATCGGAAGTTTGTAGCGCAAGCGGATAAGTCCAGGGAAGAGTCCTTGGTTTCCTTCATAGAAATCGTAAAAGGGAAGAGACTGACAGTCAGAAATCTATGGGGAGGATTTGCGAAATCTCGCCGGTCGTCAGATCTACCAGAGAAGCGAGGGGGTTACGGTTGCGTCCGGAGTTCAAGCTTAGGAGATTGTGGACCGTCAAATCTCATTCAAACACCCGTCATTCGTTGGATTGACCAGGAGTTGCACGGAGTTTAAGCTTTGTGAACGGGAGGAGGAAAGTTTCGATGAGAGGCGTGGCCATCGGAATTTCGGCATTTGTGAAATCGAGAGTCACGAGGACGAGTGATCGGGAATTTTCGTAGTGAAAATCTCGGAATCAATCTAAGCCGTCCATCTTGAGGAGATAGGTGGCAATCATCGAGAACCCGTCAACATTTCGGCGACCGGGGTTTTAAGTTGACAAAGAACTTGTGTCATCGGGGCATCAAAAGTCTCAAAATCCCGAGGTTGAATCAGGACCGCCCATCTTGAGGGGACACGTGGCGGAGATCTAAGACCCTAGGAAAAGTGTCGAAAGGGAAGACTCCATTGGAGTTTCAAGATTCAGCAAATCGGGAGTTCTTTGAGAAAGAGATCAGGAAAATCCATGTTGAAAACCCCGTAACGATCGGAGCCGTCCATCAGTTGGGACATGTGGACGAGATTGGAAGCCCATCGACATTTCGATCATCGAGACTCACATAGGTAAGTGTTTTGGTTTTTCAGTTGGCGAAACCCGTGGGTCAATCTGAACTGTCCATCCACTTCGGACGCGTGTCAAAAATCCAAAGAAAGTTGGGGATCAGCATTTCATGAGTCCTGGGGACAAGGGGGACTTGCATTTCAAAATCGCGATTTCCAATTCTCCGAAAAGAGGAGAGCTCCGTGTGGGACCCAGCTGACATCATCTCGTCATAACGAGGCATCGAAATTTCCACGAAGAAAACCCTGAAGCGGTGAGGACCGTCCATCCGAGAGGATGCGTGGCAACAATCGCGATCGTTGGGAAATTTCCCGAAAGGAAAAAGTCATACATTGGAAAATCGAGCGTCGGGAAATCAGGGATTTCGTGGACAAGAGGTTTAGTGCATTTCGACATTCGAAACCCCGAATCCCGATAAAAGGTATGACTGCGATCATATAAAGGCAGGTCACAGGACGAAGGGCATAACCAGGAGGGGCTAAATTACAAAGGGATCATATCGGGAAAGCGGAGATCGGGAAATCGAGAACCAAAGGGTCATGACATCAGGATTTTGAAAACCTCGAATCCCGATTGTGACTTTCTGTTGCGAACGGAGAAGTGATCAGGCCTAAAGGCTGTAAAGTGCCGAAAAATCCTGTGGGTCGATTCTAATAGAGATTCCAGTGGGAATCAAAGGATCCATTTCAGCTCGAGGGAGGAAATCGAATGATCCTTAAGACCGGGAGGTCAGGCGCAGGACCTACTGAGGTAGGTGCCTGGGTGGATGCCATCACTACTCCTCTACATCATCTTCTTCTTGAATATCATCGTCTTCCACTACATTATACTTTACCGGCCTTCCTCTTGGATCATATCTAACAACATATGATAAACCCCCTTCTACCTAGAACATCTGAGTAAAATACTTGTTGGAAGAGCATAGGGCTTTGATATTGGCTCAACATTCCTTGTATTAACCATGGTAAATCCAATAGCATTTTGATTAACAGTTCTATCAGGATCACATTCATCCATTCGTAGCATGTACCATTTGACGTCGAACATATCGTAATTTGAAGGATTTAGTCACACTCAAGTATATCATCCAAAAACACATAGTATCGATTTTCAGATACTTTTGGATGTCTCTCACTTCTAGAGGAAACATTAGTAACCCGAAATACTGTAGTAATCCCACTATCAAAAAATTTCATCTTTTCATCCAACTTTTTGATGCGAACTTTGCAGCCATTGTACCACATAGCCTTGTGGTGTTT
The DNA here is from genome assembly GCA_032191745.1 of Picea mariana. Taxonomy (NCBI): domain Eukaryota; kingdom Viridiplantae; phylum Streptophyta; class Pinopsida; order Pinales; family Pinaceae; genus Picea; species Picea mariana. The sequence continues at coordinate 17,001 of JASDQU010193998.1, read as the reverse complement.
CAACTGAAATATGCCATACACGTAAAAAAATGCATTTCCAATTGATAAACATATTTATACTTGGAAATTATGCAAATTAAGAAAAAAACATGCCATATACATCAATATAATATTCAAAAAAACTAAATAGTATGGGTGAATATGCTTGCATGTTTATCTTTTAAACCATATGCTAAATCAATTCCCCTTTGTGTAATATTGGTATCTCCTTTACGTTCAACTTCTTTGATACCATTATTAGATTTTATACATCATTCAATCCTTACCTTCATCCAATAAAGATTGTTTGAAATGTATAAATTATTTCATTCCACTCTTGACCAGTTGTATTAAAATAAAATAATTCACATATAATCAATTACCATGGTATACCTTCATAACAATGGATTATGCAGGAAGAGTAAAAATTAAATAAGTACGATATACATAAAAAAAAAAATTCAAATGTATTATAAATCCCCACCATCCACTTACATGTCACTTTCTTCATTCTACCTTTCCCCAATAGGTACTCCCCTTCAAATTTGTTGATGGAGTTGACATCCCAAATGCGATCCACATTAATACTTGAAACTATTTTAGGAAGATATTGAGTAATATAAACCATGGTTTGATATACCATTTATCCCTCTACCATAGAACCCTCATGACGTGCTCTTTGTCTAACCAAAGCTTTCAATGATTTCAAGTGCCTCTCACCCATCCACATTGACCTTGTGTGTAGAGGTCCACACTTTTCAATCTCCTCAACTTGGTGTACGAGGTAGTGTTCTTGTGCATTGAAAAATGTCGGAGGTAAATACTTTTTCATTTCACACATTGGACGAGGAATTTGTAACCTCCAATACTTTATATCTTCATTAAATTTATTTAGATAACAACCATCTACAAATGATGCAAGCAAATCAAAGGTTTCAACAAAACATTATATAGTACTACATTACAAGTAAAACACATGCAGTCAAATATAAGTTGTAGAATGAATTGAAAAAATTATGCCTTGCATATAAATCATCACTTAGCCCATGTCTTTTCCAAGATAATATATAACTTGTTTGACATTGTTGTCAAAGTTGTTTGGGAGAGATAGAGGTAGAACATACTGTAACATAAAAAATGAATTATTATTTATTCCCAAATTAGTAGAAAAAAAAAACACTAACAAAATGTTTCACCAATATAGAAATATATACAGAAAAATAATTACCTTAATCAAGGTATGCCAATCATGAGTTTTTACCCCACCTAATTCACCTTTATTTTTTAGGATATTCTTTATGTTTGAAGAAAATCCAGTGGGAAATTCAATTTTTTCAATAACCTCTTTTACATCCTTTATTTGCTTCTCTATCAATAACCATGGAAGATTTGGCCATCTGCATCACTATTTGAATTAATCACACTTTGCATTGCATGATTTGCCTCCTTAATGTCATTACAAATGTTGACAATTTTTTCTTTGTCACTCCTTCCATCTAAGATTCGCCATAACATTTGTGTTACATTCTTCTTGATATGCATTATATCAAATAAATGAATAATTTCCTACTGAATTATATGGGATAATTTTTCGTTCCTCATGGAAGCACCCCATTATTAATTCCTTCATGACGACCTTCACGATGAAGCATATAAATTAAATATATTACAATAATACTTGTCAATTAGTACAATGAACATGTTGGAGATGTGCAACTTCAGGCAGTCATTCTCCACAACAAAGTACAAGAATACCCATCTACACCATTACATAAGCCCCAGGAAAAATTTGAAGACCCGAGAAGAGAGTTCGGCCTCACAGGAAAATAATAAAGTAATTGAAGACCAAGAAATAAGAAGTTGGTGCCAGAATGGTGCCCGTATTAGTATAAATACAAGAGTGGCTCAATTCATTTGAACATTCATACAACTCCTTTTGTAGTGCGCACAAGGTAGTTGCAACTACAATTTTTGGTAATTTCGTTGTTTATGGGTTTCTGGTATCTTGATGAGTGCCACACTTGGGAAAGATATTATTGGTTTCTCTTGGTCATCTTATTAAGGCGCTAGGTCTTAGTGATGCTAGCCTTGGGGAGGATATTCTCTATATGGTATTTTGGCTATTGATGGTGATGCACTAGTAATATCTTGGACATAATTATTTTATAGAAAGGTTGTTGGGTTTTCTCCCAAGGTCGGGTTTCCTAGGATAAAATCTTGTGTTCTTTTGTTTTGTTCTTGTGTCTACTTTTCATGGTTAATATTTCTAGATCTTGTTATTTCTGCTACATTATTATAGTTGATATTTTCAATGTATAGTTATTCTATGATAACTGATGTATGAAAGAGAATCTTGTTATTAATGATAATGAAATAACTATCAGATTCGAGAATCATATAAACATCAACAGAACAAAATGCAATAAAAATATAAAATATTCCAAATATTTCATGTATGATACATAGATGATTTGATCCATACCTTGATGATTTCTATTATATTGCAACATCCATAGGCGAGGTTTTGTTCTATGTGGTTTTAATCCAGTCTCTTCTTTCCCATTGAAAATATGTTTCTCAGTACTTCAATACCTATGGTTCTTAGAGAGGAAGTTCATATACTCATCAAACACCTCCTTTCCTAAACTTCTTGAATGATGATATTTCATCTTAAGACCACAAGTTGGACAGGGAAATTTACCCTTTGTTTGAATACCTGCAAGAGATAGATTAAATTTTATATCAATTATTCGAAGTATGTTTAATGAAGGGATTATATAAAAAAACATGCATGATATGAACTTCATAAAATTAAACACTATTAAAGTGTAGTGTAACATTATAACATACTATAGAAATGTGTTATCCCCTGGGCATCGTGAATTTTCCATACAAGCATTGCATGGAATTGAATTTCCCTTTGCGCACCTACTGGTCTAGAGATATCATACATAGTGATTCCCTTCCATAACTCTAGTAACTCGTTGATAAGAGGCTCGATATATACATTCATATGTTTGAATTGGTAATTACCTAATTGATTGAAGATACAATACATAATTACTACATATATGAGTAAATAAAAAAATATCAAACATAATTATAAGACCTGATTGAACATATATGAGTAAAAAAAATATACAAGACATAACTATGAAGCAAACAAGACAAGTGAGATGTTACCGTGTTAAAAGAAAATATTCTAAACAAATACATGGAACAATCATTCCCAACATTATGTGCTCCCTCTTTATTGACATCCATGGAGGAATGTTATTGTTGATAAAAAAAACAGGCCACACCAAGTAGATATGAGCTCTCCAAATGGATTGACACCTTCAACTGCTAATGAAATCCTAATATTACAAGGTTCATATTTAAAATGTGGCCATATTTCCTCTATATTCTTAAATGCAGATCCATACTTAGGAATTCGAAGAACACCATCTTTACATTTGTTCTTTGCATGGTAATCCATAAATTGTGCTATGCTTTTGCACCTAAACAATCGCTGCAAACATGTAATTATGGGAATATAACGAAGAACCTTGCGAGGCACCTTTTTTGTTATTTGATCGGTTCGATATCTACTAATTTGACATTTTGGGCATTCTTCTTTCGACACATGTTCTCCATAATATAGAATATGATCATCAGGACATGCATGAATAGCTTGATACTCCATTCCAATATCTTTCATAATGGCATGTAAATCTTGGTATGTGTGACATAAAACATTTGATAATGGTAACATAAATTCACCTAACAATCTACAACATAAAAAATCAATACTGGTTAATGTAAAGAATATTAATCGTACATATTACATCCAAATTTTACAGATGATCAACTAACAATAAAAATAGAGGAAAAAAGAAAACATTTATCATCATGTACTAAATGTGAAAAAATATATTACATACCTTAGGAGTTGTGTGACACAAGTGTTTGACAAACCATTCATAACCTTTAAGTTCACCAACAACAATATAGCAGAGAGAAGACTTGTTTTGGAGCCTTCATAAAGAGGTTGACTTGCCTTCTCAAGTACAGGTATATCAAAAACACCATCAATCTGGTCATCATCATCATGGATTCTAACATTATTAAATGTCTCCTGGATCAATATATTTTTCCCATCTTCTTCAACTATGTTATTATCATTATTATCTTCTTCCATAGGATCATTAAATTGATCTTCAATATCCGCTCCATGTTCCTGAGCAGGCGCTTGTACAACCACGTCTTCCTCCATGGGCAGTGCCCTAGGGCACTGTTCCTTTATAATTACAAAAAATCATGTAATATTAGTGTATATAACAAATATTAAAATGATACAAACATTTACAAATATAATATAGGAAAACAAAGACAAAGAAAAAGACAATTTAGGTGAGAGTGAGAAACAAAAACAACAAATCAATGATGAAGCTTGTGCAATTTATCAAGATGTTTATAAATATGTTGAAAAAATATAGGAAAAATGTTACCTTTCTTGACATGTAGAAAGAGAGACACTTTGTGAGATATATAGTCACAACCAACAAAAACAACCTATTCTTATTTCGCCTTCATCATTATGTCATATTCTTCCTTCATTTCACTTAGTGACCATGAATTTTAAGTGGATGGAAAATTTTCCCGACCCAACTTGGAGACTACGGTTTAATTTATAAGGGGTTGAGAGCTGAGGGATTAGGGATTAACGCAATAGTGGTCAAAGGGTTTTTTTTTTTTCTGACTAGGGGAATCGGTAACAATGACGGTATCGTACTCACGTGACACGAGGTTGAATCATGTCGGTTGCCTTATAACTCCTAGGAAGAATCACACCCCCCACAAGCACGGCCTCTAGATATGTCTAGGTTTAAACTTGTGACATGCATAGCAGCACAGACACCTTAACATCACGTCTATTGGCCACTAGACCAAACCCCTACGGGCCTATAAAATTTGAAGGACATGGGGGTGGGATTCGATCCACTTATGTGTGCATGGGCCACGATACCATTTAATATAGTATCTCTGGGTGCAACCACACATTCAAACACTACCTCAAGGTGCCCCCATGGCTCCATGTTAGGCCCTTATGGGAAATGAACCTTGCCCAAGGATGAAAAAATCATTGATTTTCACCATTGGATCCAACCCCTTTGGGATTTCAAGGTTGAAGGACATGAGGTGGGATTTGATCCACTTATGTCTGCACGGATCACGATACCATTTAATATAGTATCTCTGGGTTCAACCACTACCTCAAGGTGCCCCCATGGCTCTAGGTTAGGCCCTCATGGGAATTGGACCTTGCCCAAGGATGAAAAACTCCTCGCTTTTCACCATTGGATCCAACCCCTTTTGGATTTTAGTGGTCTAAGGGTTAGGGGTTAAGGGCTTAGGGTTTAAGATGGGGCAATTAGGGGTTAGGGATAGGTGTACTTAATTGTTTAGGGGTTTAAAAGGGGTCAAGGGCTAAGGGATTAGGGTTTAACAGGTTCTTGGTCGTCCCAGGGTCAAGGGTACTTAGGAGTTGGTATTCTATATGGAACAGTTAACTTAGCCGATGAGAGCGAGAAACAAAGACAACAAATCAATGATGACACTTGTGCAATTTATCAAGATGTTTATGAATATGTTGAAAAAATATAGGAAAAATGTTACCTTTCTTGAAATGTAGAAAGAGAGTCACTTTGCGAGATATATAGTCACAACCAACAAAAAAAACATATTATTATGTCTCCTTCATCATTGTGTCATATTCTTTCTTGATTTCACTTGGATACCACAAGTGTTAAGTAGATGGAAACTTCCCCCAAACCAACTTGGAGACCATGGTTTAATTTATAAGGGGTTGAGAGATAATGGATTAGGGGTCAATGCATTAGTGATGTAAGGTTTAAGGGTTAGGGGTTAAGGATTTAACTTAGCCGATGAGAGCGAGAAACAAAGACAACAAATCAATGATGACACTTGTGCAATTTATCAAGATGTTTATGAATATGTTGAAAAAATATAGGAAAAATGTTACCTTTCTTGAAATGTAGAAAGAGAGCCACTTTGCAAGATATATAGTCACAACCAACAAAAAAAACATATTCTTATGTCTCCTTCATCATTGTGTCATATTCTTTCTTGATTTCACTTGGATACCACAAGTGTTAAGTAGATGGAAACTTCCCCCGAACCAACTTGGAGACCATGGTTTAATTTATAAGGGGTTGAGAGATAATGGATTAGGGGTCAACGCATTAGTGATGTAAGGTTTAAGGGTTAGGGGTTAAGGAGTTAGGGCTTAAGGGGTAATTATGGGTCAAGGATAGGGGTACTTAATGGTTTAGGGGTTAAGGATAGGGGTACTTAATGGTTTATGAATTTATAAGGGTTCAAGGGATAATGGCTTAGGGTTTAATGAGTTATTGGCCATCATCATTATGTCATATTCTTATCTATCCCCTCTCAACCTTGACAAAATATAAATCACCCTTATCTATCCCCCTCAACCCTGTACCTTCAAGGTGCCAGAACAGGAACATGGAATCTCCATATTTCCTTTATTGTCCTCTTCCTGAAAAATACGACATTCAAGTATGTGGCATCTCCACTTTCCATTAGCGATTTTTGTTTAAAAAACGACAACGTTACTAGGAACTAGAATTGATCTTCAAAACTTTTAAAAAGGAATTAGCAACTCTACAAATATTTCTCAAACAGAGCATCGGTACCAATATCAAAAGAGGAATTATCAACTCTTCAAATAATTCTCAAATAGAGCATCGATACTTTTCAAAATGACCAATATTAAATCATGTATTGAACAGTAGCATATGGTGAATCATATTGTCATATTCTTATCTATCCCCCCTCAACCCTGACAAAATATAAACCACCCTTATCTATCCCCCTCAACCCTGTACCTTCAAGGTGCCATAATAGGAATAAGGAATCTCCATATTTCCTTTACTATCCTCTTCCTCACAAATACGACATTCAACCAGTGTGGCATCTCCACTTTCCATTAGTGATTTTTTTAAAATGATGACATTACTAGTAATTGGAACTAATCTTCAAAACTTTTAAGAAGGAAAAAATTAGCAATATTAAAAGATGAATTAGCAACTCTACAAATACTTCTCAAACAGAGAGTTGGTACCAATAGCAAAAGAGGAATTAACAACTCTGCAAATACTTCTCAAACAAAGCATCGGTATCAATATCAAAAGAGGAATTAGCAACTCTAAAAATTCTTCTGAAACATAGCATCGAAACTTGTCAACATAGCCAATATTAACTCCCATATTAAACAATAGCATATGGTGAATCATATTGTCATATTCTTATCTACCCCCCCTCAACCCTGACAAAATATAAACCACCCTTAACTATCCCCCTCAACCTTGTACCTTCAAGGTACCATAACGGGAATAAGGAATCTCCATATTTCGTTTATTGTCCTCTTCCTGACAAATACAAAATTCAGCTAGTGTGGCATCTCCACTTTCCATTGGTGATTTTTTTTAAATGATAACGTTACTAGGAAATGGAACTAATATTCAAAACTTTTAAAAATGAAACAATTACCAATATCAAAAGAGGAATTGGAAACTCTGGAAATACTTCTCAAA
>JASDQU010193996.1:7729-19375 GCA_032191745.1 Picea mariana | reverse complement strand
AGGAGTCCTTCAACCATTGTCGATTCTGGAGTAGAAGTGGGATATCATTTCCATGGAATTCATCACAGGATTGCCAAAGGTGTAGGGGAGGGATTCTATCTACATGGTAATGGAAATATTGACTAAATATGCATGCTTATTTTCCATTCCTACATAGTAAAACACGTATGAGGTAGCAGATCTATTCTTCATGGAGGTGTTCAAACTCCACAATATTCTGAGGAACATAGTCAGTGAGAGGGATGGAAGGTTTCTTCGTTCATTTTGGTAGGAGTTATTCAGTTTATCTGGGACAGAGTTGATGCCTAGTACTAGCTATCACCCCTAGATAGACAGGCATATTGAAATAGTAAACAAATGGATCAATGGGTACCTGGGGATCTATGTGTCCAAGAAACAATAGGCATGGATAAAGTGGCTTCATCTCACAAAGCATTGCTACAACACCAATCATCACATGTCCATTGAGATGAGCCTATTCAGGGAATTGACTAGCTATGATGCTCCATGTTTTTTGGATTTGGCGTTTAGAGAGAGCAGAGCTCCCAAGTCCAAAGTCTAGTTGCAAGAAAGTTAGGACATATTGAGAGTCCTAAAGGAGAATTTGCAGACCGCTCTCAATCATCAGAATATGTATGTTGATAGGTACATGGTAGAACACATATTTGAGGTTGTAGATATAGTATTTCTCGGGTTGTAGGCTTACAAACATTTGTCATTGAAGAAGAATTGTGTATATAAGTTGAAGCCTCACTTTATGGAGCCTACCAAGTGATCGGGAGATTTGCGAAAGTTGCATATGAGATGGAACTACCAGAGGGTGGTAGGATCCACAAAATATTTCATGTATCATTCCTCAAGAAGGCATTGGAACAATGGGTCACTGCTTCAGAAGATATTCCTCCACTATATGAGCAAGGAGTTGGTTCTATCTCCTGAGAGGATTGTTGATGTGAGGGAAAGGAGGCTAAGGAGGAGGGTCATTCAAGAGTATCTAGCTTTATGAAGAGGATTTCCCATAGAAGATGCTACCTAGGAAGGAGATCATATCCTACAACACCTTGATCTATAGTTGCTTCAGAATAAGAAATATTGGGAAGGGGGGATGATATTGTCCCCTTACAATTGATTGTCACAAAGGATGACTCAATAGCCTATACGACTCCTATAGTCTATAGTCAAAAAGGGAAAAGGGAGTCAAGGAGGTTTATTTGGTTTCACTAAGTTAAAATAATGAAAAATCCTAAAAGTGATATTAAATAAAATAAATAACTATATTTAAATGGAATTGGAAGAAAAATAAAGTGAAGGTTTGATTTGGTCAAAACAGGGAAAGATCTAGAAGCTCTAAAGGAAGGGAAAATATAGGGATAGACCTTCTCTTTAACATTATTATTTGATTGAGTCTTGTATGGTTCTCTTGAAGCCATTGTTTCTTCAAGGTTTAGAAAAATCCTTCCATTGCTCGTCTGTTTTTGGTGGTGCAACATCCACCCTAGCTAGGAAAGGAGGCGGATCCAACTTGTCTCTTCACTTTATTTACATTGTGGGACTTGGGTTCTTCTTGGAGAGATTTTTGGAGCCATATCGGCTTAGGCAGAACATTCACAACATTTCTTAGAGGAGATCAGGCGTATAGTCTACAGGTGATAGGAAAGTTTCAGAGTAATAGTAAAAGAAGGCACCCTTGCGGGTTGGGCACAGAGTGTCCTGCGAGGCTCCGCGCGTTGCTCAACTTTGTCTCAGAAGTCCCAACCAACCTATGGTTTTAGGTATGATGGACGGACTTGAATAGTAGAGGGGATCGAAAGTAGATAGAGAACATATTGATGAGGTTTAAGAATCATAGGAGGATTCCTCAGTGTTTGAGAAGATTTGTCATCATTACCAGGTTTCTTGTTTCTTCTTTTTTATTAGATACTGGAGCTACTTTGCAACTAGTAGAGATACTTGTACTATGAGAATTGGTTTATCCATTCATAATAAAAGATGCAATGGTTATCTTCTCTATTCTGTGTGTAATGTGTGCATAAAATGTGTGTATTTTCTTATCTTAGTAACATATGGAAACTCTTTGTAAAGCATTTCCAATAGAATTAATACGAAGTGTTTGATAAAATCATACAAAGAGAAACAATACCTTGAACAACAAACAAATTTTCCTATCTATCCAATTTGGGGACATTACAGGGTTGTGCACACTCTAGGATTGAAACAAAACTTGGAAAATATACCAAATCTACCCATGAATCTCATTGAACTATCATCTTAGGCCAAGATTCCTCTAGGTTAGTGCATGAGACAAGTCAACGTTGTTGTCAATGCATATACAAGTGGAAAAAAGCACAAGCTATATCCATGCCAAATCAACATGAGGTGGAAACAATATTGAATGAGATAAATTCATGCCACAAGTCATGCTTTTCTCTATACATGGGCTGATACAGTTCATTTCATATAACCATGAATATTTCAATTCTTAATATCAAGCCCATGCTAGAATAGATAGGCAGTTTTGTGAGATCTATTGCTAGCCGATGAAGGCAAATCTAAAAAATCATGGATATAGGTTTTGTGCAGAATGATCCGAAGTAGGAGATTATAAGGCCTAAATGTTTTCCTCCCCTAACCATGGTTCTTGATATCATGAAATTCCATTTATTATTTAAGCACCTTGTTTCCCCCATAACCATGTTTAATTCTCAAGACAAATTTTCACTTTACAAAACCTACTCATAGCACTCAGATTCCACTAATATGTTAATGAACCTCAACTATGGGCTTGCGAACCACTCTTGTTGTGACCATAAGACACATTCCTATTTAGGGCCTGTGTTGTTGTATAATCATGGCACCCATGTCCCTTTTGTAGGCTACAGATACCCTATTAGGGTTGTATGTGGTGGTTTGATGCTATGTTCACGGCATTATATATCCTAAAAATTAATGGGTTGTATACGTTGTTCACTGAACTTGAGACAAAGAAGTTTCATTTAGGGCACAAGGCTCTTGTTTTCATCCCTTGATTAGACATCGATATGTATTCTTGGTTCATAAATAACTTGTTCATGGTGGCCATATTCCATTTGAAGGTGAATGATAGCGTACATAGGTGATATGTGTTGGTTTGAGGACTCATATATGGTGGATGATCTTGATAAGAAATTCATAGAATTGTAGGCTCTTGATTCCATTCCTTTGTTTCACGAGATTGCAAGTAATCAACGCTCCCCAGTGTACTATGACAAGGGACTAATCACCTCTCGTGTATCCTTAAAATATGACGGTGGTGAATTTACCAATCACCTGTGGGTTTTGGTGTAACGACAACCATACTTCCAACAATTGGTATCAGAGCTAGATGTCATGAGTTCGATACACACTCAGATCGCGCTGAGGGGGAGATTGTTGCATGAAATTGCAAGTAGTCAGTGCTCCCTAGTGCATTGTGACAAGGGACTAATCACCTCTCGTGGATCGTTGAAATATTAAAGTGGTGAGTTTACCAATCACCTGTGGGTTTTGGTGTAATGAAAACCGTACTTCCAACATCCTTGAAAATTATCAAGAAATTGAGACACATCCATGATGTGCAAGACCTCATAATGACATCGATATTCAACTCAAATTGATAAATACTCCATGGAGAGGGATCATGTCATGGTTTTTATTGGTGTTCATGGTTCTTGATCTCAATAAATTTTAATTAGAGATTAAGGCTATTCTCTCTTCCTTGGGCATGTTTATTCCTTGAAACCTATTTTAGTTCACAAAACCTAGTCATTGTGTTTGTATCCTACTTAGAGGCATGCAAAGAACCCCTAAAGAGGACACATGTTTTGCTTCAAGGACTCTTTCAATGTTCTTGAGCCCAAGAATAATAAAAAATAAATTGAAATGTGTTTTTTCCTTCCTTGACCATGGTGAAGGCTCTCCATCCATCCTCAATGCACAAAACCTCATAATGGCATCCATATTCAAATCCAACACCAAATATGCCCTAGAGGGGGCCTATGTTATGGTTTGTAGCTATTATTTAGGGTGAATGAGCCCAAGAAGCTACATTTAGGACCTAAATCCCAAGTGTTTTCCTCCCTTTATCAGGGTGGTTGAGCACACGAAGGTTTGTTTAAGGCTGAAGCCCCTTATTTCCCCACAACTTTGTTTAGTTCTGAAGACCCATTTGTTTTTACATAGTGGAACATGCACACACTTTTAATAACACACATTCACTTTCAAAAATATGTACATTCTTTCAAAAATATGTGCACTTTCAAAAATGTGCATTTTGAAAAGTATGCATACACTTTTATAACCGAATAGGTGGAGGGGAACATGAAGGCATGCATGGGGCATATGTGGAGGTTTCGTAAGGGCCAAAGAAATTCAAATACGAACATGGGTGTATTTCTGCAGTGCACCTGCATTCCTAAAATTTTGAGAAAGCACTTGTTTCTATTACAATGACTTCAAGAAGCAACTTCTTACACCTACCCAAAAATATAGATATAGAGATGAAGAAAGCAAAGGCAAATTCTTCTATGAAGACAATTTCTTATAGTAGCTATCCTAGAGAGTTGTGCGTCGTATATATGATATTCTCGGTGATCTTCTACAACCTTTGGATATAGTTGATCACATTATTTCCATCCTTTAGGTAGGTTTGTGTCCGTCGTTCATTTTTGAAAAGGAGTGTTCAAAAGGACAAGAAAAGATGTCCTAGAGAGTTGTGTGTAGAATTCACGAGACGCCTAGTGATAGAGAAAATTGAAAGACAATAAATAAATGACACAGAGATGGAGAAAACTAAGGAAAATTATTCAACAAAGACAAACTCTTAAAGAGGTTATCCCAGAGAGTTGTGTGAAGAATGCAAGAAATGCCTAGCTATTTTCTACATGCTCTAGTTGCTCATATTTTCGCCATGTTGTTGATCTAGGTTTATGTCCTCTGTTCTTTTTTTAAGAAAAGAATACATGAGGAAATGAAAACTTGAGATGGCCTAATTCTTGGTTATATACATATATACCTTGTTACCATAAATGAAATGTGGGGTCTCATTTTGCTGAGAAGCACTCCAAAGCATAAACAAGATGAGGAATCTCATTTATTTTAATCAGTGATCCTATTTCTAGGCCGAACTTCAATTAGATTCCATGTTATTGGCCAAACTTCAATTAGATTCCAGGTTGAAGCTAAACCTCAAGGCCAACTTGAAGTCGAATTTCAAGCAGAATTCGAAATTCGAGCCCAACTAGAAGGAAAATTTATTAGAATTTCATTTAAAAAAAAAAATTAATCTAAATCATAAATTTTTAATAAATTATTGTCGTGGAGATGTTACCTTTTTATTATATTTCGAGTAAATGAAATTTTGTTTCGTATATTTAAATTTTGAATTATATAACATGTGATAATTTATTATATAATCTTAGATGTCTAATTTTTATAATTATAATAATAATTTATTTTCAAGTTCAATGTTAAGCTAGAAATCAAATTGGTGTATGATATTATTTCTCTTTAACTATTTGACTAGTAAAGTTTATGAAGTATACATACCCTACTCTACTTTTTTGGATTTGAATTTGTAACTTCTTAAAAGGAAACACATGTTCTTAACCATTAAACCCAATCATACTGTATCAAGTTGAATTCAACACAACCTTTAGCTAAGTCTGAGATAATAAAATGAACTAAAATCAAATATATAATTTATGCAAATCAAATATATAATTTGTGCAAGTTGATCGCCCCAAAGGACTTGAGTGTTAATGTCCTTTCTCCCTTCGCTTCCTTTATATATAGAATGAGAAATTGAGTGAAGCATAGGGATGAAGAACGTTGTGGTTACATATGTTATCCCACAATGTTGCGTCTGGAATTATCGCAAAGATGCACATTGATTTAGAAAATTGAAAGACAATAGAGAAAGGACATAGAGATGGAGAAAGCTGAGGCAAATTCTTCAATAAAGACAAACATCATATGGATCAATTATCCCACAGAGTTGCGTCTGGAATTCATGATATGGGCATTGATTTGGAAAATTGAAAGACAATAGAGAAACGACATAGAGATGGAGAAAGATGAGGCAAATTCTTCAATCAAGACAAACATCATATGGAGTCTTGTGTAGAATTCACGAGATACGAAATAATCAAGAGATTGAAAGACAACAAGGGGAGATAGAATGTATGAAAGGGGAGCTCCTCCATGTGAAAACTACGATTTACAAGTTAGTGCGTGGAGATAGAATTAAAGCTTGAAAACAAACCATCCTGCTAATGAACATCCATTAAAACTTAGGCAAACCCAACAATCAACAACCTTTTTATCATCACTATTCACATGAAATGACACATGCATGTGGGACAAAGTATAGTTGGTTTGTGGTGAAGTATATTTGGGATTTGAACCACGAAATATTGAGGAATACCTTCATAAATCATAGTTGCTGAAAAGATGCATTAAATACATTGATATTATTGAGTTTAGGATGTTCTTCATCCTTAGAATTGTTGGACTTGACTGAGGGAGATTTCCAAGTGGTCACGTTGGAAGAACTTGGCTATCTATGCTATTTGTTTCTATGAAATGCTAGGTTTTGTTTCTTGAAACCGAATAGAGAAACGAAGGTTGTGTTGTTGTGTGATAGGCATAAGGAGTGATCAGTGTGTAGATCGAGTAATGTTCTCACCATTTATCTCTTGACATGCGTTTTCTTCTTTAACTCATTGTCTATTTTCCCTGACAATGTCCTTGCTCTAAGAGACCACCTCCACTTTTTCAAAAACCAATAAATATCAATTTAGTCCATAAGTGAATCTTCAAGTATGGCACTTTAATAAATTTGAAACTTGTTAGTGCATGACAAATCTAGGTTTAATATAAATGTCAATTGTAATAAGTAAGAGGGTGATGAGTCTCCCAAGGGAGGAGGGTATCCATAGGTGGTAACAAGGGTTTTTCCATGGTGATATTTGAACATGAAGATGTCGGGAAGGGTCAACAAGGATTGGAGAATGGGTATGAAGGAGGATGAAATAGATTGGAGAATGGGTATGAAGGAGAATGAAATAGATTGTTTGGTATATCCTATGGAGGGGAAGCAAATCTGATCCATCTCAGGGATTAGTATATGAGGAAAAATTTTGGACTTTGATAAGATTTATCAGCTGGGGTCTCATTTGTTGAATAAGGATACTATAGACATTTTAGGTGAGTTGGATGAGAAGTTGACATATCATGTCTTTATTCCCATTGGTAAGGAAGGGGGAATGGGAGACAAGACCCTACAATGATACTTCAAAGGATCATCAATGCCAAAGTGCCTCACCCCATGCAATGAATTATGACTTTCATCAAGAGAATTCGTAGACCTCAATATCCTAATCACAATAGGATAGGGGAGTAATGCATTCAAGGTATGTTGTTGCAAACCATTAGACCAAGATATATATATGTATGAAAGGGGAGATAGAATGTATGAAAGGGGAGCTCCTCCATATGAAAACTACAACTTACATGTTAATGAGTGGAGATAGAATTAAAACTTGAAAAGAAACCATCCTACTAATGAACATAAATTAAAACTTAGGCAAATGCAACAATCAACAACCTTTTAGTCATCACTATTCACATGAAATGACACATGCATGTGGGACAAAGTATAGTTGGTTTGTGGTGAAGTATATTTTGGATTTGAACCACGAAATACCAAGGAATACATTTAGAAATCATAGTTTCTGAAAAGATGCATTAAACACATTGATATAATTGAGTTCAGGATGTTCTTCATCCTTAGAATTGTTGGCCTTGATTGAGGGAGCTTTCCAAGTGGTCATGTTGGAAGAACATGGCTATCTATGCCATTTTTTGTCTATGAAATGCCAGCTTTTGTTGCTTGAAACCTAACAGAGAAACGAAGGTTGTGTTGTTGTGTGATAGGCATAAGGAGTGATTAGTGTGTAGATCGAGTAATGTGCTCACCATTTATCTCTTGACATGAGTTTTGTTCTTTAACTCATTGTCTATTCACCCTGACAATGTCCCTGCTCTAAGAGACCACCTCCACTTTTTCAAAAACCAATCAATATCAATTTAGTCTGTAAGTGAAGCTTCAAATATGGCACTTTAATAAATTTGAAACTTGTTAGTGCATGACAAATCTAGGTTTAATATAAATGCCAATTGTAATAAGTAAGAGGGTGATGAGTCTCCCAAGGGAGGAGGGTATCCATAGGTGGTAACAAGGCTTTTTCCACAGTGATATTTGAACATGAAGGTGTCGGGAAGGGTCAAAAAGGATTGGAGAATGGGTATGAAGGAGGATGAAATAGATTGGAGAATGGGTATGAAGGAGGATAAAATACATTGTTTGGTAGACCCTATGGAGGGACAACAAATCTAGTCCATCTCAGGGATTGGTATATGAGGAAAAATGTTGGACTTTGATAGGATTTATATGTTGGGGTCTCATTCGTTGGATAAGGATACTATAGAAATTTTAGGTGAGTTAGATGAGGAGTTGACATATCCTGTCTTTATTCCCACTGGCGAGGTAGGGGGAAGGGGAGACAATACCCTACAATGATCCTTCAAAGGATCATCAATGCCCAAGTGCCTCACCCCATGCAATGATTTATGAGTTTCATCAAGCAAATTTGTAGACCTCAATATCCTAATCACAATAGGATAGGGGAGTAATGCATTCAAGGTATTTTTTTGCAAACCATCAGACCAATTTTAGTAATGATTTCAAACTGAATGCAATTGTGTAGTCAGAAGAAAGGATAGTTTCTCTATTTCTAGTTTTCTTGGTGAAATGTTGGACTTGAAGCTTATGAGAAAAGTTCCTTCCTTTGACTTTGATTTTGAGGGTGTAGGGTTACATTCTTAGGATATATCAATGAAACCTAAGAAAAGAAAGTGTATAAAAAATTCCCATGATACTATTAGGCTGAAATTAGGAGGAAAAAACAAATTAAATGATATAATGGAGATGGGGGATTGATCACTAGTAAGCCAATTTCTTGGGAAACGAATGAGCAATGAGGAATTGAAGGATTATACAAAGCTCAAATTTGAACCTTTAGTGGGATGCTTCCCAAGAACCATGATATTGGTAAAATGTTGTTAGTTTAGGTCCATAGAAGAGGCAAATAAAAATTTTCAATGATAATGGAGATCTGGATAACAAACTCTATTCTTAAATAAATGACACATTGAGTTTGATTTAGGCAAAGGTTTAAGATATGATGAAAACCTAACATGTATAGAAACATGATACTACAAAATGGATTAGATTCTGGTAGTGTTGGAGGTTAGAAAAGGTTAGGTAGAGACAATGGATATCCATAGGGGTTGTTACACATAAAAAATACTCACTTTGATAGTGTCACAAGTGTCGTCATTAAAAAGGTCACAAGTGTCGCATTTTTCTTACAAGTGTCACAAGTGTTAAAGAAAGCATACTGCCATCATGCCTATGTCATGCCTATAACGACATGAGAAGGACACTTAAAACACATCAAACATTTGATTTGGAAGAGGAGAAATGAGTCAGTAGGCTCATGAACCTTTTGCCATCTGAAAACACTCAAAAAGCTAAGCTTTTGAAGAAGAGCGCTCCACTATACCTCTTCTGGGAGCGCTGGCACTTCCCCTTACACTGTGTGAGAGCGTTATAAAGATCCTTTGACCCTTTTGAGGGAGTGTTGGTGTCTTTAGGAGTGTTGGCGCCCACCTTAAGCCTACTGGGGAGCGTTGTAGTGCTTTGATGGCCCTTTTGAGGGAGCGCTACCTATTCTGGGTAGTAGTTAAGTTGTTGAGATGAATGGGGGAAGGATCCTTTCATTCTTGGAAGGCAGCTAAGCTTGAATCCCTAGTCCATCCATGATCTTAGGGAAGATTCTCAATTGAAGGAGGAAAATCCTCACCTTCCCCAAGGATATCTCAAGTTGTTAAGCCTCTCCAAGGCTATATAAGAAAGCTTTCTAATGGTGAAAGAGGACTGAAAAAGGGAGAATCACACCAAACTTATGATCTTATAAGTGGTGCTGGAATAGAGATATTTTGGAGGCAAGAGACCTATGATCTCATAGGGAGAAATCAGTGAAGCTATCATCATTCAGATCATGGATCTTTTGAGCAAGGGGTAGACAAGGAGGACTTGGCGAAACTGTTGCAATCCATCTATGGTTGTAAGCAATGTTTTGTCCTCATTAATATAATTTGGTTGGCTTGTTTATTTCTAATTCATGTTCAATCTCACATGAATTTGTCTCTTTAGTATATAGACCTATTTTGGACTAATCTTGATAGAGTAAGAAGTAGTCGTACTTTGTTTGTCTACAGGGCTTATTAAGGAGCGAAAGATTGGAGCTCAACTTGGAGCGTGCAGGGACAAACACTGGTAAAAGGTACTTATTTTCTCCTTCCTCCTCACACAATAGTCCACCTAGATATAAAAGGAAGTTAGTGACCATGATAAGCAATTTTTGTCTTAGAGTTAAGAGTCTATCTCTTTGAGGCGATCTACCTATCCACAGGGAGATTTTCCTTCAACAGAAACTGGCGACTCCACTGGGGAGAATCAAATCAAAACATTTGGTTTTGATTTTTCCTCATAGAACTTGTCTTTCCCTTTGTTTTTTTTCAAACTTTTTTCACCTCTTCATATCTGATTGCACTTGCATATTGACTCCTTACCCCATCACACTTAGCTTGATTGCAAAAATTTGACTGAAATTTAGGTTTTTTGGACATTTTTGTGAGTTTTTGGGCATCAACGCTCCCATGCCTTGTTAGCAGTGCACCAGTTCTCCCTTAGAGTGTTGGAAAGATATTTATAATGCCCTGATGTCCCTTACACCAGAGCGCCAACCACTGTTTTCAAAAAATCCCTTCAAAAAAATTGCATTTTTGAGGTTAAAAACCTTGTTTCTTACTTGTTGAGCTGCTTTGAGATTCGATACTTCTTCCCTTGACCTCTGACATCCTTCATATTGAGAAGTAAACACCTTGTTATTTAGTTTTTATGCCCTTCTTCATTATTTTAGAGTTTTTGTTGTTGAGAGTTTGAAATCGATCCCCTGCTTTCTTCTCTCCTATCCGACTGATCGGAAACTCTGGTGAAGGACATTAGAAGTCTATAACTCTTCTCATTTGGTTTTTTGAGGTCATCTGATCCAATTTATTTCTCCTTCCTTTTTCATTTTTTATTTTCTTTCTCTTGTTTGATCGCAAAAGGGTGTGTTGTCTATGTGAAATCTGTGTTTTCTTGTCCAAATCTCCTTGATTTGAAAGGGTAGTTGGCAGGACAAGTTTTTCATTGAATTGATCATCATTCACATGAAACTAACAAAAGTACATCTTAATGATTAGTTTGCATATTAGTTTGCATTTCTGAAATGTTGTAGCATCATATTGGATTTGATTGAGAACAAAATTGATTGAGGGCATTCCTTATCAAGTGTTTGATAGTGAAAACGACTCTTCCTCTTACCCTTAAATAGGTATTCAGTTAAAAGAAATGATTGCTTATTATACTTCATGCATATTTTTGGGAATTGAGTCATCATTCCATTAGTTTCACTTTCGTACACCCTCTGAGTAAACAACAACCATTAAAATCAATGCTTA
>JASDQU010193992.1:0-19842 GCA_032191745.1 Picea mariana | reverse complement strand
GAACCTTGGAGACACCTAGAATGTATGAGAGAAACGATGTTGGATTTTTCTCGTAGACTACTTCAAAAGGAGTCATGTGAGTGGTAGTATGGTAGTATGTGTTCTACCACCATTCCACTAGGGGTAACCACTGGGCCCACTGATTTGGTTTTTGGATGAAAAACACCACAAATATATTTTGAAACACTTTTTGATAGCCTCGGTTTGTCCATTAGTCTAGGGATGATTGGAAGTGTTGAGATGCAATTGGGTTCCCTAGAGCTTAAAGAATTATTGCCAAAAATTGCTGGTGAAAGTTGGATCTCAGTCAAATACAATAGAATGAGGTGTGTTGTTGGGTTATATATCTTACTTCTACTTCTAGGGCTGACCCAGTTTCATATATCAATAGGTTCCCAACAAAACCCTCTAAAACTATCGGCCCTCCTAGTAAACTAGAAGAAAACACGACGCACAGAGTACACTATGCAGTCTCACCCAAGATAGATTTATCGGTGACTACAATGCTCAAGTGCTTGCAGTCTAGGAATGAGTGGGGATCTGGGATGGTACTCTACCTTTTTCATGCATTCATCATGTTATTCCTTCAGATACTCCTAGGATTCATTCATCTTTTAAACCCATGCATGCATTCGAATATGCCTAGCTTAACCATTCATTCATAATCTAATCATTGACAGGAAGTAAACATGCAAGAAACATCACAGATAACACATGTTTTACCATGGTTCACCCCCTCCTAGACTACTTCAACAAAGAATTGTATTCTCTTTTCTTTTATTTAGTTTTCTACAAAATATGGTGTTGTGCGCATTACATCTTCCATCATACAATCATGAAAATGTTAAAAAACCTTTGTGGGGTGAACTAGATAACACCAGGCTCCTCAACCTGTGACCTAACCCTCAAGATACAACTACTTGAATCTTCTACAACTCAATAGAATCTACAAATATCAATCACTATGAACTTACAACTCCTAAATTACTCTCGACCTCAACTACAATCATCAAACAACCTCAAAAACTAGAACCAGAACCTCGACCTAGACCTCCTAGGTTCTTATTTATATTATTTTATAGGCATATATCCATTACAATATTTATCAAAAACCCTAACCATAACATGGTTAGGTTTTCCTGCCTTCTCATCTTGCATGTTGCTCCTCTTGCATGTTGCTTTTCCTCACACGTGTTGCTTTTCCTCACACGTGTTGCTTTTCCTGCCCTTCAAGTTCTCTGTGATGCTCATTGTTTTCTGCCTTTATTTGAGATATTGTATGGTAGCGGAGATTGTCTCCTCTTCTTGGTCCTACTGTTGTACCTTCTCGTATTCTTCCAACGTTTTCCATACCTTCGCGGGTCTGTCAAATAGTTCTTCCGCTACCCTTTCTTATTTCTCCATCTCAGTTATTTGGAGTGTAGATTCTTGTTTTCTCTATTCTAAGACCTCGGGAGGAGTCGTAGGGTTGAGCCTTTCCTTGAAATTCTCAATCTCTTGCTTGTATTGTTCGATTGTTTGTGCGATCAGGTTGATCTTCTCCTATGCCCTTCTTTCTAGTGCTTTCATTCTATCTGGGATGCGATTGTAAGATGTTGTTAATCCTTGTTCTAATTTATCTACTCTTTCCTTCTCCTCCTCTTTTTCCTCAGTCAGTTGGTCGTAGGTGATTTGAAGCATTTCAATGACTCTTCTACCACCTCCAAGTTTGTTGCATCCATGCGGGATCTGGACTGTACTTATTACATGACACATGCCTTGGTGGGTATTTGTTCCATGACCATTTCCTCTTGTTCCACCTCCTCCATGGGTTTCTACATAGTCTCCTAATCGAATATGACCATTTGATGCATTACCATAAATGTCTCCCTACCCTAGACTAAAAAATGCACTGTCTCCTCTCCTTCTTTCTGCACAGGTGGTCACTATGTATTTTCCTATTTCTGCGCAGTGGCCTATGATCCTGCTTGGATCCATAGTTGTTTTATGTTCTCATGGACCTCTAGGATATTTTCCATGATTTCTTCCTGCCGTGCCTCTACAATTCTGACCACTTCTTCGCCCTTGTCTTGGACCTTGTCCATGACTAGCTCAGCATCATCCTCTGTGAGGGTGATGTCTGGGTCCTTTATGTCATATTTTATTTTCTTGTGTGCCTTTTCTTCCTGTGCAGGCTTCCTTACTGTATTTGAAGGTTGCGCCCCACTTGTTGTACCCTGGGTTATTTCTTCTCCAGCCTGTGAAGTATCCTTCTTCACAATTTGTGGTTGGCTTCCTATCCTTGATGTTGTTGGTGTACTCCTTGGTCATTTTGGTACTGCACTGCTCCCGATTGGTTGATTTCATTATGTAGCCATTCTTGTATTACTAGTTGGGCTACTTTTTCTTCTTGAAGATCCCGCTTCAGCCTTGTATTTAGGCCTAGAGGATTGCATTGTGCATGTCCTCGTGGCCAGTTTTGTTACTGGTATTTTCCACTACACAAGCCAGTCTTTAATTATCCAGTCCACTTCCTCTCTAGTGACACAGTACTTCTTCTCTAACCATGCCTTCTTTGGATCCCTTACTGCTTGGATCCATATGTGATGTCTGAATGCCTTGAACTTGGCAATCCCATCTATCTCATGGACTACCTCCATAAGTATGTGCCACACATTCGTTGTGCATTGTTGTATCTACTCTAGCAGAATTGCAAATACTGTGTTATTTTCTTGTTTCTTCTTATTGTCCTTGGCTTGACAGAGGGACTCATATCTGGTCACATAACATTTCTCCGTCCTATCCAAGAATGCTGAAAATTTGGGCTCCTGCCATCCTGCTAGTGCTATCAAAATGATCAGCCGGGAGTAATGGAACTTTGTTCCATTTTCATACATGTCTTTATAGTCTATTAAGAATTGGTTCAACAAGTATGGTGCCTAGATGAACATGAAACCCTTCGCGCACTACGCGGCTGCTGAAATAACACCTGCTGGCACTTCCTCTTTGCGACATTTCCTCAAAATTTTGCAATCCATCATCTTGCTAGAGAGCCTCGTCACATTGTCATTGATATCCTTCATGAAAATTCCCCTATTTCACCGAGTAGTGTCGAACTGCACTTTAACCAGTTTTGTGATTTCTTTCTCGTGCGCCTTCTTATCCAAGTATTCCTCTGGCTGTGCACTAGTTGTGAGCAGTCTTGTGATATTTGAAATCAATGCAACATCCATCTAAATCAGCTTATCCATCCACATGATCCCTCCATGGATGCAGGCGACTAGCTATTTAACACGGAGTTCGACGTTCTTACCACGCCCAAAATGTGGTTTGTGTAGTAGGTTCATGATGCTTGAGTTATAGAGCCCCATTATCCACTGCATGGGATTCAGTATAGGTTTGTCAAGGGGTCCAATTTCCCCTGTGTTTATTAGATAAATCTCCTCAACCAACTCTAGGAATTTAGCTGCATCGCGCACATCATGGTCGATGTACCTAACCTTAGGTACCTTTCCCAGCATGTCATCTACAATAATTACTACGTCTAGAAGATAGGGGAGTGCAAAATCCATGGCATATGATGTCATTCTTTTCTATCCCAAAGTATATGTGCCTACCTCTGCTGCGTCTGCGTCCTCTTCTTCCTTTTCGGACTTTGGATGGTCGGTGACATCTTCAACCAACACTTCCTCATGTTCATGGGACTGTCGTGGTCCCATTTTTTCATCAGGTTTTCTAGGCGTCTCAGGGTTAGGGTTCGAAATACCATTCTGTGCCCTAGAGCTCTGCCCTATTTCTCCTTGTTGCATTGTCGATGTTTCTTCCTCAACCCTCATCATGTTGATTGATTCTGTGTCTGAGGTGGTAACATCCTTAGTTTGACCACGTTCTTGGGCTATCACATTCTTTCCTTATGGTGTTGGCCCTGCTAAGTAATCCAAATGTATTGGCCTGGCACGCCGAACTTTGGTGGATTCATCCTGTCTCTAATTCACACACTTTCCTACTTTAGCGTAAAATTCTAGCTAGGGCATGCACTCTATTTCTCACTATGTTCTCTAAAATTGCTAAGTGTTACATAAGTGTGTGATTTCCTCCTTTTATAGACATGGTTGTGTCGGGTTCTTACTTTTTTGTGTGCATTTGCGCTGGATTTAATTCTTCCTGTGCGTTGTATTCTAATGTTTATCACATTAATTACTGCACACAACTTTTTTCCACACTTTCTTATGGTTCAGTCAACTTCTATGTCTTTTGTGTTTTTCTTCCATTTTCTATTTTTGCATTTCTTTTTTTTCTTTTTTCTCTCCTTTTTATTTATTTTTCTCATTTTTCTATCGTAATATCTGCTATAGTACACTATATACATGTCTTTCTCACTGTGCTATGACTTCTAAGTGTTAGGAGGTAGACTTTCCCTATATAATTTCAGTCGAATCCCGTTGATCATTCCTTTCAGTTCTATTCCTCCTAAGTTATTTAGTTGTACAGATCCCCCATCTATGACAATATTTACATCATATGGCCCTAACCAATGCATTCTAAATTTACTAGGATGTTGAGTTTTTTTACTGTCATAGAGCAGGACTAGGTCTCCCTCCTTAAAACTCTTCTTATTAATATGTTTGTCATGCTAGGATTTCTCTCTTGATCTCTGCACTTCCTAGTGAAATCCTGCCATAATCCTCTCCTCTTCCATCTCCATTAGTTTATTTCACCTTTCCTTCATTGCGCCTCTTTCTGTCATGTTGGTAATTGTTGTTATGTGCAGACTGGGTACCAGAAATTCTAATGGTACTATTGTTTCTTGCCCATACACCAATCTGAAGGTGTCTGTCCTCTCAACTTCTTACATTTGTTCCTATATTTCCATACTAATACTGGTATTTTTAAGTCCCAATCATCCCTGTTGACATTGCAGATCTTTTTAAGAGCATTCTCCATGATCTTGTAGAAATCTTCTACCGTTCCATTTGCCTGAGGATTGTATGGTGTACTCTTCTAGTGATAGAATTCAAACTCTTCAGTCATATCCCTGATGGTACTGTTGATAAAGTGAGTTCCTTGGTCACTCATCAAAATCCTTGGACATCTAAATATGGTGATCACTTGCTCAAAAAAGAAGTGTGTTGTTGTCTCTACGTTGCAGTATTTGACTAGTGCTACCTCTGCCCATCTTGTTAAGTATCCTGTCACAGTAATGATATATCTAGCTCCTGATATTTTTGGGGGTGGATCAATTGGCTCAACAAAGTATATTTCCCATTTTTCAAATACTTCTAAATTTACTTGTGGTCTTAGGGGAATCTCATCCCTTCTGTTGAGTTTGCCAACTCTCTAACATACATCACATTTCTAACAATATTCCTTGGCATCTCTATGGACTATTAACCACCATAATATTGCGCACAATACCTTCTGCATGGTATATTTTCCTGCATAGTGTCCTCCAGCTATACCTTCATGATATTTTTCCAAAATTTTGGGCCTTTCATGTTCTAATACACATATTCTCAAAATATTATTTGCACCCATCTTATACAAGTGTCCTGCAATAAGTTGATAGCATGCATTTCTGACTACCAAATTCATCTTCTACATAGTGCTAAATTCTTCTGGTGTGACCCCTGTACTTAAGTATTCAATAATATCAACGAAATATTCATCAACTATCTGTACTAAAAAAAATTGTGTGTCAGGGGAGTTATCTTTCAAGTTGGTAGGTTCTTCTCCATTACTTACCCTTGACAGGTGATTAGGTCCTGCATTTAGCTTCCCTAGTTTTACTATCACTTCAAAATCAATTTCTTGGAATAACAATAGCCATCCAAGGATCCTCCCCCCCCAACACTGGCTTGTTAACTAGATATTTGAGGGAATAATGATACATGAATATTTTAAAGTGTTTCCCTAGTAAGTAGTTCCTGAACTTCTACAATGCATATACCATGGATAGACCTTCTCATTTTGTGGTGTTGTAATTCTTCTTTGATTCTGACAATTTTATGCTTGCAAAGGCTATAGGGTAGTCTAATTCCCCTACTCCTGGCTGCGCCAAAATTGCTCCAAGTGTTATGGCTAATGCATCTACATGCACATGAAATGTATTTTCCCAATCTAGGAATACTAGGATAGGTGCTGTGACCATTTTTTCTCTTAAGGTGTCCAACCCTTGTTAACATTCCTCATTCCAATGAAATATGATATCCTTTTTTAACAATTTTTCCATTGGTGTAGCATACCCCTTTATAAATTTACTGCAATATCCGGTATGTTCTAGTGTTGCTCTCAACTAGAACACTAAATTTGGTGGTGGTAAATTGACAATGACTACAATCTTAGCAAGATCCACTAGTAAACCTTGTTTACAGACTATATGTCCCAACAATATTCCAAAACGTGTCCCAAAAATGAATTTCTTAATATTCAATGATATTTGGAATTGCCTACATCTTTCCAACATTAGCCCTAACACTTCTACATGATATTTTAATAGACTATATATGGTCCAGTCGTCCAAATATGCTTCTAAGAACTGATGTATGAATTCCTTAAAAGCAGTTATGACTACTCTTGAAAATATGGTTGGTGACATCTTCAGCCCAAATGCATGATTGTATATTGGTAGGATCCCCATTCTATAGAAAAAGTAGTCTTATACTTGTCCTCTGTAGCTATTTTGATATGATTGTATCCTGAGAATCCATCTGTAAATGAATATGTTTCATGACCTACCACATTCTCTAATACTTCATCTGTAAAAGGGGTAGGGAAAGGTTAATGTAAACAAGCGTCATTCAATTTTCCCAAATCCACACAGATCCTTATCCCCCCTTGTTTCTTTTCTTGGACTACCATAAGACGTATCCATTAAAATTCTTGTATTGGTTCTATGATACCAACTTCCAACATCCTGCCAATTTATGCTTTCACTTTCTGCTTATATACTAAATTTAGTCTGTAAGGTTTCTGTATGACAGGTCTTGCCTCAGGTTTGAGAGGTATCTTCATCTCTCCTATCTCTCCTGTTATTCCTTTCATATCTATAAAGGTTGTTGGGAACAAGTCACTGTATTCGCACAATAACTTTGTTATTCTTTCTACTTTTTGTTCATCCCAATAGTCTCCAATACTTTCCATTTTGGGGTTATCATTCGTCCCAGTGTTTACTTTCTTTACTTTGATTGGTGCAACAAATACTTATGACTCCAAAGATGGGCCTTCCACCTCTCTTTCTCCTTCAATTTATGTAATTTTAATGTTGCATGGATCATCTTCGTCTGGTGCTTCCTCTTCAACACGATAACATGAAAGTAGTTATTTGGTTGTCTGTCTATTCTATTGTTGATACTATGTCATGAATTCAACCTCTGATTCATCAATAAATATCATACCTCTTATCTTCTTCAATGTTGAATCAATTTTGGGTTTCTCATGTTCAAATGAGAAGGTTACTACAAAGTTATATTGTAAGGTTGTCCATTCTATAGTACCTCTGCGCATCTCCTAGTCTATATACCAGTTCTATGGCATTCCTTCCAATGTATGGATGAAGTGATGAGGCCATTCTTCTGGTGGTATCATCCTCCATTGTTTTTTGCACTTCTTCAAGTGTTCTACTGGTGTTCCTTGCCCATCATACCTCTTCATTTTATTACTCCCATGTTATGTGCCAAATCTAATGCACAATAACCGTTTACATTGGTACTAGTGTTGAATTATTTATTTGTGCGAACCCTACCATCTTTTAGGTGTGGCCTTGAGTGCAATATCTAGGGATAAGAGCCTTTGATTTTCTAATACTTCCTCTTCATATTTTGTCATAAATTCCTCTAAGTAATTTACCCCATGAAAACAGGGAGTTTCTCTTATCTCTATACCAATCCATCTTATTGTGAAATTTATTCTTTTGCACCTTCTTGTGGAAACTTTATGTAATCGTTGTTGCCAATTCTCCAAACCGGTATCTGAGTCAGAATCACATGATGTAATGCTTCTCCAGCTAAGTACCCCATCTGCAGTTGGGTTAACATAATCTTCTTCTCGCGTGGTGGTTCTGTACAACTGGTTTATTTCCTCTAGATCTAAGCAAGTGGGTTCTACAAAACCAACTCCTTTTGAAGGGTCTAATGGTGCAATGACTCTATATTCACCTTATTCAAACATCATTTTCCTTGTATTCAAATTGATTATGGCCTGGTTATCAAATTCCCAATCCAATCCAAGCAATGTTGGATAAGGTGTTATACCATCTAATATTTCTATTACTTCAAAATCTACCATAGTGGGCACTCCATCCAAATCGACTGTCACACCTTTAACCCTTATAATTTGTAAAACTATTTGTTGATTTGATAATTTCAACTGTACATGTGAATATCCTAGTGTGGATTCTCCCATACACTCCCATGTCTTATTAGGTAAAACATTTACTTCAGAGACTAAGTCCAGTATGATATCACCCATATTGAAATCTCCAATGTTGGTATTCAACCTGAATTCTTTGCTTGTCCTTATTTTTGTATGGAGATGATTGACTATTTTCTACTCTAATTTTCTTCATGCCTCTATGTTACATCTTTCTAGAATATTTTTTAATATCTTGACAGATGATGGGTCATTCAATAGCTTAACACAGGATTGCAAAATTTCTTTTATGTTACTTACTTTCTCTAAAGGTTGTGCTTCATTGGTGTGATCCATTGAGGAGGGTATTTCATACATTGGTGATTTTTGAGTTTGTTGTGCAACTGATGTATATGCAACATTTTGCTTGATAAATTCCTATCTTTCCTCCTTGAATCTTCCCTTTTCTTTCCACACATCAAACTACTTCTGTGGTTTAGTATTATTCTTAACCCATTGGTGTTGTGTTGGATCTTCTCTTACTGCATTTGTTCCTATCTTAGCTCCTCCTCGAGTGACTATGTTGATGTTTCTTCCATCATCCCTGGCTTATGTAGAGATCCAATGCACATTATGATTGTTCTGGTTCCTCTTTTCTTGGATCTTCCCCAATAGTGTCGAACAATATTATGTATCATGGTCTGCTACACAACAATACATACATTGCGTTGGTGGAAGTGGACACTCCCTTGCATAATATCCTTCTTGTTGGAAGTTGTGGCACACTACTGGACCTCTTCCTCATCCAAATCCTCCTCTAACTTTTCCTCCACCTCTGTATCCACCTTGATCTCCTCACTATGGATTGTACTGAGGTACCCAATTGTACTGTGCGGGGTTATACTGTGGTTGCGCATTGTTGTATTTTGGTTGCGCATTATTATACTGTTGATGTGCATTGATATATGGTGGTAGAACCTGGTTGAAATAAGGTGCATCTTGTCCTATCATCATTTCTTCTTGAACCCTATAAGTATCTAAAGTCCTTTCTCTCATCAATTCCATTGTCCTATAATTTTTATCATCATGACCCACTGAATTTCAAAAATTGTATTATGAACTTTTGGGTATTGTCTTGTTCTTATGTATCATTGGACAATGATATGGATAATGCCCATGTGTTTTAAAAATCTCACACCATGTTCCTCCTATTGAGAAAGGGTTTGGTACTCTTGTTTCCATGTACTACGTGGAAGTTGGACATTCATTCTTATCGTGTCCTTCTGTCATGTATGTGTTACACCAAACAACTTCTCTTTTCTCTTTTCCCTTATTCTAGTTAAGTTGAAATGTTAGGTTCTTTAGATCCTCCTTCAACTCCTCTATTATTGGATTTGTCTTCTGATACTGATTATCTTCCAGTTGTAAGGCTCCTTGCAAAGCCTCTTTCTAAGTTTGAAACTTTTGTTGTCTTAATGGGTATTTCAAATGTGGTAACAATGAGTTCACAAACAAGTGTCTATGTTGCATGTCATTCATGGCATATTTAAACTTACCTTTGAGATGCTTAAACCTCTAATCAATTTCCCAAACAAACTCACTTGGTTTTTTCTTGATTTCAATCATTTCATGCATATACTGATCTTCTGAGCTAGGCTTCTAAAATTCATTTATCAGTATTTTTTCCATGTCTACAATAGCCCTTGTTACTCTCGGTGGACTGTTTACATCTAGGTTCATATACCAATCTAGTGTGCGGTCTCTTAGCGTGATAGCTAACTGCACAAGTTTTGTATCCTCATCTGTGATTTGATTTTCTTCCCAGATATTCTCGCAGATGAATAAGTGATTTTCAGGGTCCTCTGATGCCTCTCCCCGAAATTATGGTAACCTGATAATAGGATCATGTCCTACCATTTTGAACTGTGTTGAACTACTACCTCTGTGCAGTGTATATATTTGACTGTTACTTCCTGAACTTTCTCCTCCAGTTTTTTCTCCTTATTTAGATGTGTTTCCTTCTATCTTTCTTCCACTAAAATTTGGTTGTCTAAACGTTGGTGTTCTTTCTGGTGTGTTAGTCGCACATGGGGTTATAGGTTCCACACTGACGTTGATATGGATTGGAGTTCTTCCTTTTATTCCTGACCTTGGATCTCTTATATTCATTTCATATGTTGCACGCAGGATTTCCTCAATATACTCCACAGCCCAGAGATCCTCTACCTCTTCCTCATCGCTTTGAAATCCCTCTCTATCAGCTATGGATCTCTTCTTATTATTCATCTTATATTGGTAGGGTACTCCATTGCGCGTCTTTTCAGTTGTTTCCATTATATTAATTATATGGTATTCCTCCATCATGATTGGGTCCATGGCCTACTTCTTCTTTACCTTATCCATTTCTTCCTCCATTTATCCACCTCTTCTCCAAAAATAGGCCTTTCCTTCCAAAATTAGTTCTTTCCTCAAAATAGGCCTGTGCCCAACACATGCCATAGAGTTTGAATATATCATTCATAAAAAATTGAGGCACTCTTCATGTGGTGAATGAGTGTTGAAGAGCACAAAATGAGCATATTTGAAAATAAAATCTACCACCACCATAATGACTCACTTATTTCCCAATTTAAGTAAGTCAATAATGAAATCCATAAAAATATCCCTCCAAATAGTAGGGGGAATCAGGAGAGGTAGGAGTGTTCCTAGAGATTTGACTATTTCACCCTTATTGCGTTCACATGCATCACATTCAGCCACAAAGGTGTGGATGTCTTATTTCATACCATCCCCAAAAAAAGAATGTTTGACCCATTCATCGGTTTTGGTAAACCCTTTATGCCCAGTTGTGGGTGAAGCATGAAGCTCAGAGAGAACATTGGAATGAAGGTTTGATTGGTTTCTTAAATAAAAGCAACCTTTGTAGAAAATATCTTCATTAAGCCATGAGAACCCTTGAAAATCTTGAGGATCCTGTTGCAATTTTTGGATCAGGCTAGAAATTTTGGGGTCTTGCCACGATTCTTGGAGAACAACTTGAAGCTAGTTGGCTACAATGAATGAGAGGGAAAATAGGGATCCTTCTTCATATTTCCTTGAAAGAGAATATGAAACAACATTTTCTTTTCCCTTCTTGTAAATGATCTCATAATCATATCCAAATAGCTTGGTCACCCATTTTTGTTGCTATGGGGATGAAATTATTTATTCCAAAAAATACTTGAGGCCACAATGAACTGTTTTAATTTGGAAGCGTTTACCCAATAGATAAGGACGTTAGAGATCCATTTCATGAAAAATATCCAAAATTTCCTTTTCATAGGTTGATTGGCCCAAATGTCGCTCTCAAAGTTGTTTTCTAGTGAAATACAAGGGTCTACCATCTTGCATGAAGATTGTCCCAATTCATTTCCATGACACATCACATTCCAGGACATAAGTCTTGGTGAAGTTGGGTAGTTCCAGGACATGGGTTTTTCACATAGCATATTTGAAGGCTTGGAAGGATTGATCATCTACTAGAGTCCAAATGAAATCATTATTTTTAAGGAGAGCGGTGAAAGGAGCTACGATATTTCCATAATTTCAAAAAAACTTATGATAATAGCCTATTAAACCCAAGAAACCACACAAGATTTTATGATTTTTAGGGTTTGTTCAATCCTTCATAGCTTCAATTTTATTAGGATCCAACCATACACCATCCTTGCCTATAATATGACCCAGATACTCAATTTCAGAGGTGCCAAAAGCACATTTAGATTATTTGAGAAAATGTTTGTGCTTAGACAATAGATGGAGAACTTGATCCACATGGGAGATATGGGCTTGCCAAGTTTTACTATAGATTATAATATCATCAAATAAAACTAAGAAAAAATTATGGAGGAAAGGAAGGAAGGAATTATTCATGAGACTTTGAAAAGTGGAGGGGGCATTACACCTCCACTCTCAAAAGACACAGATCACAATGAAGGGGGTTGGATTGAAAAGTCAAGTATTTGGAGGAAGTAACACCTTCTGGGTTAGAGGGTTGTTCATATCAGGTAAGGTCTCTAGGAATATTCAGTAATGCCACGATCTTGGCAATAAAAAATTCAAGTCGGTTGTCGATGTGGGAATTGATGTCCTACTTCATGTCTTCCATTTTGTAATCTATATTGGAATGCATGGAGGAATTGATAGTGGAAATATTGGCATTGATTTGTCTCATTTCCTTTTGGGTCATGGATCCTATGACTAGGCATTGAGATGGTTTTCAAGGTCTTGGTTTTGGGTGTGGGCCATGGTGAAAGGGAAACAAAGGAATGGGATAGGTGGGTCCACACCGAAAAGGATTTACTCATAAAGGGTACCACTATGATCAATTAAAAGAGAGGAATCCAATGGAATAGGTGGGAAATAAGGGTGTCAGAAAGGTTGGGTGGGTCCATGGAAAACAATTCTTACAAGTGATAGATATAACTACGATCGGGGAGAAGAGAGGAAGCCAATGGGATAGGTACCAAATAAGGGTGCAAGCAGGACCACTATATTTTTTTTAACTCATGTGGAGTTATACTCTATCCTGAAGAATACTGTTGTGATGAAATGCCGAAATACTTAACATGGAAAATTGTGTAGGAATTTGGAAACCAGGATGCAGGTGAAAGGGTTGTGTGGAAAAATATCCCTTCTATTCCTTTTCTGTTATGTTCAATTCCAAATGGTTAGGGTTTGAAAGGGTCCTACAAACAAGGGTTTTCCCTATTCTATAGCTCTCTAATATACGTGTGGTGTCGAATAGTAGTACTTGACCCAATATATTAGGGAACCAACTAAGGAGGATTGATTGTACCCTTAACCGTACTACCTGATTACCTAGGTACTAGAGAGTATATTCATTATTGTTGTTCTCAATGTCACTATAATAGTCAAGTGGTTGATTGACTGATATATAGCTTGTTTTAGGAGACCTAGGGGACTCCCTATATACCTGATGGTACATGGGAGTGATGTTCATGTACATATTATGTCAGATGTTGTACTACTTGAAGGGGTACCAACATGCGTTATAGACATTTCCAACAAGGTGAAAATTTTGTTTCAAATAACCCCGTGAAACCGTTTATATTTCCTGCATGTAGTCTTCCCCAACTGCAGTTGTACCCATTGAAAAAAATACACATGTTCTTTAAAGACACTGATAGTACACGTCTCTACTCTATAAAAACATTACCCACAATTTCTATAGAGGAAAGAGCTATGATACCACTTGTAAGGGAACAAATATATTATAATAATAAGAAACAAAAATATTGCAGCAAATACCAGCAGAACAACAAAATATAGAGAAACACAACACCAAAAATGATACCTTTATTGATAGAAGTCCAAGTTCACTTGCCTCTTCGAGGGTGAAGCCTCCAACAGAGTGGATCTCTATTACAATAATTCTCAAGACAATACTTTCTCAAGCCTTCTACTCCTATTTATACTAATTCTACCTTCTAAATAACATTCTAGAGGAAGATCATTCTAGAAGTGGAAGATTATATTAAGTCTTCTTACATTATACTTGTTCACATTATTAAATAGGCATTATTAACTAATGTTGGTCTTTATTACATAGAAAATGTATTATTCTACCTACGTGAGGGGTGAGGGAGGTTAGGTCCCTGACAATCATCAAGAGTGTGGAGAAGGGATGAGAATATAAGCAGTTCTTGAACAAATCAATGATGAAAAATATAACAAGGGGCATTTGACACTCAAATCAATGAATGAAAGTGGCATGAAAATAATGAATTAAGTAGAATATATACACTTTTTTGCATATTTTTTATTTATTTCTAACACATTTTCCAATTGAAATTTTAAGTTTTATAATAATATCTTAAAAATAAACACCCCTTGATTATTAATAAGTATACATACCAAAACCTTTAGAGTTGATCAAGGTGATTATGTACACTTTTTCATCCTTGATTATTAATAATTTTACATACTAGAACACTTGAGTTGATGAAGGTAGTTGTGTACACTTGTTCATGCATTATTTTATTTATTTTGGTTTTGAGTAGTCCTTTCAAGATATTGAAATCCATTTAGAGTAGCTTCTTAAAGACCAAACCATG
The DNA here is from genome assembly GCA_032191745.1 of Picea mariana. NCBI lineage: Eukaryota > Viridiplantae > Streptophyta > Pinopsida > Pinales > Pinaceae > Picea > Picea mariana. The sequence goes on along the minus strand of JASDQU010193992.1, from coordinate 5,401 downwards.
TATCACTAGTACATATGGGCTCAAAATGCAAAGAAATATTTCCATGTTTCTATAATTTGTGGAAAAATGCATTAAAATTTGGCTTTCTTTTTTGTTTTTTTTTGTTTGGCCCCGACGTTCGTCGATATAGCGACAGATTCAAAAACCCGTCACTATATCCACAAATCTTTGTTTCTATAACGACACTTATACCACATGTGTAGTGCCACGTGTATTGAATTTTTTCAGGGTCAACTCGTTTACTTTTGTCGCTATATCGACGAGCATCGATCTATAAATCCATGTCTTTAAGACAAATTTAGACAAATTTGCTATAGTTGCGACAATTTTCCTGGTGATTGTTTGAGATTTTTTTTTTCTACCACATACTGGTTTAACACATTCAATTCTTGATCTACATAGCTCATATTTTAGACTTGCAAGGTTATCATTTTTAATTGTTCTGTCTCTTTTAGTATAAATCTATGTTAAGAAATTTTAATTTCAATTTTTTTTAACATGAATGCTTTAACCAATTTTAATTATTTTAATATTTTTTCGAAATTTAGCATTTCTACATATATTTCGTGTGATTGAATGTCAAATTATATGAATTTTTATTTTTTATTTTTTTCAATGTTTGAACAAAATAATTTTTTTTTAACAATTTTTTCAAAATTTAGCATTGCAACATATATTTCCTGTGATTAGACCTCGAAGTATATGAAATTTAAATTATTTTTTTTTCAATGTTTACAAAATTTAATTTTTTAAATATTTAATTGGTTCTTATAGGCAATTACCGTGTCAAATAAATATACTATGAATGAAAATACAAGGAGGCTTGCTCAGTTTAGAGCACCATTGGAGGCAAACGGCGATGGAAAATGTTATTTCCCTTGCAGTGATTGCAGGGGCTTGCAAACAAGAATAATTTTAATAAAAACAACTGAAAAACATTGTAGGGAGAAGGGGCGCGCTGAGGGGGGTTATGAATATCATCCCTTGGTAAGACAATATTCAATATATAATGTATTCTTTGTAATAGTGATCATGTCATGTATTTTTCAAATGTTTTATCGTTTTAATATATGTTCTATACACACTAATTTTATTACATTGTTTGTAAATATAAACACAATGCCCCCAAAATGTCAATCGCCAGAGAGTTATTTCCCAAGTAGTAGAAGAAATACTACTTTACAAGGTGAGGAACACAGAGATAGAAATATTGAAGATCGAGTTCTTAATGATGATATGGATGGAGATAACGTTATTGATACAAATCAGGAGGATGAGATACATAGATTTATCCAAGACAAATTTACTCCAATGGATGAGGACAACGAATATGATATTCATGATGTTTATCCTCAACTCGAGAAGTCACAGAAACCTCTTTATGAAGGCTCAACAACAAATCTTCTATCTTATATATTGTTGTTGGTGAACTTGAAGGTTTTGAATGGTTTATCAAACCCATGTCTCACACAGATCATAAGGTATGTAATGTATTATTTATGTCATTCTCACATGTACATAAAGGTTGACTATTTTCCTATATTGTTATTGTTAATTAATTCGTAAAGTAGGGATGTGATATTTATGATTAATATTGTTTACACTGACTCATTTTTTTGAATGGTGTAGATTGTCAGGTGAATTTCTATTACCATCGTCAAATATTTTACCACGCACATATCGAGAAATATATATGATTATGAAAGAAATTGGAATGGAGTATCAAGCTATTGATGCATGTCCTAATGATCATATCATATACTATGGACAATATGCATCAGAAAATGAATTCCCACAATGTCAAATAAGTATATATCGAACCAATCAAGAAACCAAAAAGGTGCCTCACAAATTTCTTTGTTATATTACCATAATTCCATGTTTCCAACGGTTGTTTAGGTGCCAAAGTATAGCACAGTTTGTAGATTTCCTTGCAAAGAAAAAAAATGAAGACGATGTTCTTCGAATTCCTCTAGATGGTTCTGCATTGAAGAACACCGAAGAAAAATGGCCAATTTTTAAAGAAGAACCTTGTAATTTTTGAATTTCATTGGCAGCTGATGGTGTCAATCCATTTGGAGAGCTTCGTTCTACTTTCGGTGTGGCCCATTTTTGTTATAAACAATAACCTTCCTCCTTGGATGTCGATAAAGAGAGAGCACACAATGTTGACAATGATTGTTCCAGGTATTTAATTCATTTTTCTTTATTTACTTGAAAGTATGACATAATATTTCATTTCTTTGTTCCGTGCATGATAATTATATCTTTTATATATAAGGACGTATAACTAAATATAATTAATCTATGTTGAACCAATTAGGTAAGTACCAAGTTAAATATATGAATGTATATATTGAGCCTCTTATCGATGAGATGTTGAAAATATGGGATGGCATCACTATATATGTCATATCTATACCAACAGGGAAAAAACGATTTCAATTCCATGGATACTTGCATGGACAATTCATGATGCTCTTGGGTTAACACATTTTTGTGGTATGTAACTTTTCGTTGTGCTTTAATATTATATATATATATATTTGAAAATATCATGCATTTTTTAAAATTGTAATCCTAATTTGCTACATTAGTTCATATATCTTGCAGGTCTTCAAACAAAGGGTAAATTTGCATGTCCAGTTTGTGGTCCTAGGATAAAATCTCGTCGTTCAAGAAGTTTAGGAAAGGAGGCGTTTGATGAGTATAAGCACTTTCTGTCTAAGAACAATAGTTATCAAACTACTCAGGAAGGAAAATTCAATGGTAAAGAAGACAATGGAAAAAAACCACGAAGAATGACACATCACCTATGGAAGTTGGAATATAATAGAAATCGTCAAGGTATGAAAAATATTTATGTATCATATATATAAATCTTATGATTTTTTTAGTGAATTTTGTTCAGTGTGGTACATAGCTATATTGATTAATTAGTGCTAATGTGATTTTGTTTATGTTTCATGAATGTCCTTAAGGCATGGATGGGATTCCATGAGGAATGAAAAATTACCCCATACAATTCAGTAGGTTTCCCTACTACAAGAACCTACAAATAGTTCATATGTTTGATACAATGAATATCGAAAAGAATATAACAAAATCATTATGGAGAATCTTAGATGGAAGGACCGACAAAGAAATAATTGGAAATATTTGTAGTGACATCCAGGAAGCTAATCATGCATTGCAAAGTGTGATTATTAATTCTAATGGTGATCATCGAGAAAAAAATATTAGTCTTCCATGGTTATTGACAGAGCAACAGAGAAATGTTGTAAAAGAGGTCATTCAAAAAATTATGTTTCTAACAGGGTTTTCATTGAACATACAAAATATCTTAACGAAAAAGGTGATTTTGGTGGGGTTAAAACACATGACTGGAATGTATTAATTAAGGTAATTATTAAGTATATTTTCATATTGGTATACATATTTTTAGTAATTTGTTTCTCTTATTTGGAAATAAATATTAATTATTTTCTTTTTGCTACAGTATGTTCTACCTCTATATCTCCCATAAAACTTTGACAACAACATAAAACAAGTTAGATATGGTCTTGGAAAATGCATGAGGTAAGTAATGCAGTTTTATATGGAAAATGTTTCTTAAGTGATTTGTAGAGGAACTTATTGACATATTATGTTTTATCTGCAATTTTATATATGCCTTGATATTGTTCAAACCTGTTATTTTCTTGCATCATTTGTAGGTGGATTTCATCTAAAGAAATCCATAAAGAAGATATAAGGTATTGGAAGAAAGAAATTCCCCGACTAATGTGTGAAATGCAGAAGTATCTACCTCCAACATTTTTCAATGCACAAGAACACTACCGCATACACCAAGTTGAGGAGATTGAATTATGTGGACCAATACACACAAGGTCGATCTGGACGGTGGAGAGGTAATTGAAGTCATTGAATGATTTTATTAGACAAAGATCATGTCCTGAGGGTTCTATGGTGGAGGGTTATATGGTATATCAATACATGGTGTATATTAGTCAATATTTTCCTAGATTAGTAGAAAATATGAATGTGTCTTGCATTTGGCATATTGACTCCACCAAAAAATTTGAAGGGGAGGTCCTATTGGGGAAAGGTAAAATGAGGACCGTGAAAGGTAATTAAATGTTGTAGATTTAATATATTATACATTTAATTTTTCAATTTTATATTATCATACTCATTTATTTATTTTTATTCCATCAACTACATTAAACTTTGCCAATGATAACTAATTAATGATATTGAATTGTTATTTTTTCATATAGTTGGTCAAGAGTTGGATGCTCTACAATTATACATTATAAACAATATTGATTGGATGGAGAATTGGATAGAACACTGTGAGTAATAATATGGTAGGTCATGATGGGAAGGGGTTAGTAAGATGATAAAAACAACGCATCATTATCGACATGAATTTCCTGATCTTACGCAAAGAGAAATTGATTTAGCCTTTGGTTTAAAAGATAAAAAGGCAAGTATATTCACCCACATTTTTATAGTTATTTACCATTATATCAATGCATCTGGGTTTTTTTTGAAATATATAGTTACTAAGTCCATATTATATGATGTTTATTAATTGGCAATGCAAGTTTTTACTTGTTGTCTGTGTTACAGTTGAAACACCACAAGGCTATGTGGTGTAATGGTCATAAATTTCGTATCAAAAAGTTGGACGATAAGATGAAAACCTCGGACTGCGGGATAACTACAGTGTTTAATTTCACTATTTTTTCCTCTAGAAGTGACAGGAATCCAGAAGAAACTGAACATAGGTACTATGGGTATTTGGAGGATATAATTTAGTGCGACTTTAATTCCTTTAAAATAGTTTTGTTTGAGGTCAAATGGTACAGGATATGGATGCATGAATGTGATTCTGAAAGAACTATTATTGAACATGCTAATGGATTTACCATGGTTAATACAAGGGAATTTGAACCTAACCTTAGGAGATGAAGTGCCAAAAGTCATGTGGGCCCCGTTGGGGTTAGTTAGTACATCAAATTCTCGGGGTCGTAACTTTTGCATACGATCTTCGTTTAGGGCACACGATAGATCTTTGGAAATGTATTGACAAGGAGCTTCATTTAGGGGGATCAATCAAAGATTTAAAATATTATTAAGATGTTCAATCGTGAAAAACCGTCATTTAGGCCCTCAAAATGGCCCCGAAAGTTTGCGACCCAAAAAACTATTAAAAATAGTAAGTTACTGTTACACATGAAATTTGCACACCTAGGTACCTCACCCTAAGTGTCGTAAAGTGTCATATAAGTGTCTCATACACCTTAACACCATGGAATAGCCTATGTCACAATCCCTAGTCAATGTGGAGGAGGGATATATTACATGAAGGCCAAAATACCAAGTACACATGAAT
>JASDQU010193989.1:902-13529 GCA_032191745.1 Picea mariana | reverse complement strand
AACAGAAGTGGACTCTTCAAGATGCAACTCCCTATAAAATTTCATCCCAAACAGATAACCGAGTCAAAAGTTATGACCCTTAGAAATCCCTGCATCATTCTCCTCTGGTTGATGCATAGAAGAGATTGGTATGTCCCCCTCTGTAATCCATGTACTCTATGTTGTTGCTATGCCTTCCCACTGGAGCAAATATCGGTTGTATTGGCCTTGTCGAGTATGAAGGGTCTTGTTATCTAAAATATGTGCAATATTTTCCTTTTTCTTGCTCGGAATGGCCTATTGCCAATCCACCTCCACCTCAATGTCATCACCCAGATCGTCCCCATGGAAGATATATAGATCATAAATGTTAAACACGAGGGAAATATCGAGATCAGATAGTAAATAAACCTTATAAGTATTCTCGTTAATTTTCTTGAGAATCTTGCAAGGAACAATTTTCTTATACTTCAATTTGTGATAGGTTCGACTAGGAAACCACTATTTCCATAAATAAACCATTACCAAATCACCTTCATTGAATACCTAATATCATTGGTGAGCATATTTTATAATTTTGTTATGTTAATTACTAGCCTGCAACTTTTGTCTCACTTGTTGTTGCAACTATTGAATGTGTTCTACAAATGCTTCCCCATCATCGCTAACCCTGTCCCCAAGCGGTAGATGCACCAAATCTAGGACACCTATAGGATTTCTACCATAAACAACCTGAAATGGAGATTTACCTATAGCTATATTCACTGAACTATTGTAGGAAAAATTTGCTTGAGGTAAAGACAAATCCCACTACTTAGGCTTCTCTCCAACAATGCTCCATAATAGATTTCCCAAACTCCGATTTACTACCTCGATTTTCCCATCTGTTTGGGGGTGATAGGAACTACTTAATTGTAATTTATTCCCCATTTTTTCCACAAAGTCCTCCAAAAATGACCCAAGAACCGAGTATCTCTATCAAAGGTAATATTTTTTGGAACCCCATGCAATCTAACAATTTGTGAAAAAGCAATTATGCCACCCTCGATGCATCACTAGTTTTCTTGCAAGCAATGAAATGAGCCATTTTAGAGAACCTAACAACAACCACACAAATAATCAATACCTCATTGTGTGTTTGGGAGCCTCGACACAAAATCCATGCTTAGATTTGTCCATGGGAATGTGGGCACTGGTAATGGCATATACAACCTTGTGTTCTATGATTGTCCTTTAGCCATTTGAGAAATCCTAGACCATGCCACATACCTGGTTATATCATTTTTCATATTTGGCCAGTAATACTTATCTTTGATTAAGGATAATGTCTTATCCTTTCCAAAATGTCTAACCAAACCACTACTGTGAAATTCTCTGATAATATTTTCTCTCATAGAACCAATTGGAATGCATAGTTGTTTTCCTCTGAAGAGGTAGCCATCTTGCATAAAATATTCACCCTGAGTAAGATCCATATTCCCAGTGAATGGATTCCAATTGTTTCCTATATCGTGCTTAGATGACATGATGGATGTGCTAGTCGAAGCTAAATGTTTTAGTAGAATTGATTTGTGAAGTGGATACCACCGGATCCCTATTCATAAAGGGGATCTTCAAGACTAGGGACGGACTAAATGAATGGATGTTGATGCCATTTGGGCTATCCAATGCACCTAGTGCTTTCATGTGGTTGATGAATATTGTGCTTCGACCTTATATTGGTAACTTTGTTGTCATTTATTTTGATGACATCCTAATTTTCAGTAACAATAAAGAAGATCACTTGCAACATTTAAAAATTATATTGGATGCATTGAGAAAACATCATCTTTATGTAAACCTAAATAAATGTAGGTTCCTACAAGAAAGTTTGGTATTTCTGGGTTTTATCATCTCAACAGAAGGTGTTAGGATGGATTCAGAGAAGGCTAGAGAAATTTTGGAGTGACCTAGTCTTAGGAGCATAACATAGGTAAGAATTTTTCATGGGATGGCCACCTTTTATCGAAAATTTATTTGAAATTTTAGCAGTATTGTAGCACCCACAACAGATTGCACCAAAGGAAAGACATTCATGTGGACCAATGAAGCTTAGGAAAGTTTTAAGTTTCTATAGAAGAAGGTAATTGAGGAACCTATATTAGCCTTGCCGAATTTTGATAAAGTGTTTGAGGTAGATTGTGATGCTTCACATGTAGGCATTAGAGTTGTACTTAGCCAAGAAGGTAGGCCGATTGCATTTCTTAGTGAAAAGTTGAATGAGGTAAGAAAGAACTACTCCACATATGATGTATAATTTTATGCAATTGTGCAAGCATTGCGACATTGGAGGCACTATTTAGTGTCGAAGGAGTTTGTTTTATTTACTGATCACATTGCATTAAAATATGTAAACACCCAAAAGAAATTGAACAATAGACATGGAAAATGGGTCTCTTTCTTACAAGGTCGCACCTTTGTTCTGAAGAAAAAATCAGGACAACAGAATCAAGTTGCAGATACCTTGAGTTGGCACACTGTTCTTTTGACAACCATGGAGAATCCAGTCACTAGGAATATGGATCTTACTCAGGGTGAGTATTTTATGAAAGATGGCAACCTCTTCAGAGGAAAACAACTATGCATTCCAATTGGTTCTATGAGAGAAAATATTATCAGAGAACTTCACAGTAGTGGTTTGGTTAGACATTTTGGAAAGGATAAGACATTATCCTTAATCAAATATAATTATTACTGGCCAAATATGAAAAATGATATAACCAGCTATGTGGCATGGTGTAGGATTTGTCAAATGGATAAATGACACTCATAGAACACAAGGTTGTATATTCCATTACCAGTGCCCACATTCCCATGGACAAATATAAGTATGGATTTTGTGTCAGTGATCCCAAACACACAGTAAGGTATTGATTATTTTTGTGGTTGTTGATAAGTTCTCTAAAATAGCTCATTTCATTGCTTGCAAGAAAACTAGTGATACATCGAGGGTGGCATAATTGTTTTTTTCACAAATTGTTAGATTGCATGGGGTTCCCAAAAATATTACCTTTAATAGAGATGCTCGGTTCTTGGGTCATTTTTGGAGGACTTTGTGGGAAAAATGGGGAATAAATTACAGTTAAGCAGTTCCTATCACGCCCAAATAGATGGGCAAACCGAGGTAGTAAATCAGAGTTTGGGAAACCTGTTACAGAGCATTGTTGGAGACAAGCCTAAGTAGTGGGATTTGACTTTACCTCAAGAAAAATTTTCCTACAATAGTTCAGTGAATATAACTATAGATAAATCTCCATTTCAGGTTGTTTATGGGTGCATGACATCACACCATGATTCATCTTTATAAGTCTTACAAATGGAAAATTTGATCAAACATATTTTATTAATGGTGAATTCATTCCCTTTTTCGAACCATGCAATTTGGTAAGGATGGGGATGTGTTTCATAGTGTAATTTCAACTTATCTACCATATATTTGGAAACCATTTTCTCACAACTGCAACTATCAACAATAACTCGACATACCTTTCCCCCGAAAGTGCATTTGATTCAAAAAATATTTTTCTGAAGCCAAGAATCTTCAATGTCGCTACTCTTCCTTTGCTTGTTTTTGGGAATCACTGTTGAACTTTGTATCATGAGATTCCCCCCCATATCAGGCAAGACTTCATATTCAACTCCTTCTTCTTCATTCTCAGCCTGGACCAAGTTTAAACTAGGTTTTTGTCCTCGCTTTAGCTCTTGCATGTTATAATTTGGGCATTCAAATGCTTGATGACCCTATACACTACACCTAAAACACACATAAGGTCCTCCTCTGCCACCATCGTAACCTCTACCCCTTTGAAATCCTCTTCCTTGTAGTTGATTCAGGTTACCTTCTTGAGTAACTTCTACTTTCTCAGCTCCTTGGGATGATTCACCTCTGCCATAATTAAAACCACCCCGTGAGGCAAACAATGTACCCCTCCTTGCTCCTCTATTCTTTTGATCAAATTGTCGGTTTTGTTTTTCCTCGACCTTTAAGGATAATTGGTATGCATCTTCCATGTTGAAAACTATATGCATCCTCAATTCATCTCGAATAGAAAATTTTAAACAATTCACATACCCTGCAACTAGTTGCTCATCAATTTCCCGATGATCCACACAAATGGAAAACTGATAAAAATCATTTGCGAGTTCCTCCACAGTGGACAAGTTTTGCTTCAAGTTCTGAAATCTACGAAAAGGGTCTTGACATAGTCTAAAGGAAAAAAAAATATCGTAATTTTTTTTTTTCCGTCTTGTATTAGGTCCTAATTTTGTCTTTTCCTTTTTTTTCTCTGTCTTTCTACACATGATCCCACCAGATCATGGCATGACCCTTCAACTTGGTGCATGCAAATTTCACCTTCTTTTTCTTTTTCATTAGCTCCCATTCAAAAATAAATTACATGGCGTTCAACCAATCTATTAACTCCTCTGGTTTAAGACTCCCTGCATATTCTTGAATTTCCATTTTGATCCCATAATTTCTCCCTTCTAGAGCCTGAGCATCCTTTCTTCAAAAGACGTGCACTCTAATTGTTCTTCTTCATGTTTTATATGTTGATCTACATCTCCTCGATCTGTCTCCTCATTAGAAACTTCTCTTTATATTATTTTTTGACTAGACAACACATTTGTAAGATCTACTACTTTCATTTGGAGGTTTTGCATATCTCTATGCATGTTTGAAATACTTGCTCTTCCTCTTCCTCTCCCAACCATCTTCATGCTCTAATACCAGATGATGTAGCCAATAAAATTTGATTCATTCACGAGATCTAGAAACAATGCAAACACACGAGAATGGAAAATAACTCTCTTTAATTGCTTCTCCATCCTCACTATTACAATGGAAATTCAACCCCTTATAACTACTATCCTAGATTTTTGAAAACAACTAATTTTAGAAAATTCTCACATGAATCTAAAATCAACCAATAACTAAGAGCTAACTAGAGAGAAATTGTTTGTCAACTTGCTTTTTTGATTAGGTGCATAAACTAAGAGATAAATGATAATTACTAATTTAAAAAATCTTGAAAATAGTAAAACCCCAATTTGAGGCCTTATATGAAATAATTTTGCCTCAGAAAAGTGCTAGAACAATGTCCGATCTGAAGGATCAGACAGGCACAACAATGAACTCTTCTAGATGCAACTTCTTGTAAAATTTCAGCCCAAACGAATAACCGAGTCAAAAGTTATGACCCTCAAAAATCCCTAGATCACTCTTGTTATGATGCAATCATTATGTTTTGGAATGTTTTATCTTTGTTGTGTGTAGAAGTGGAATTTAAAAAGCATGCACTCGCATACAATAACAAAATAAATTTATCCATAAATAAATAATAAAGAGAAAGATATTGTTAAGGCAAAATTGTTTATCATGACTCTTTCCAAAAAAAATATCTAATATTATTATTAATATTTAAACATGCCTATAAATGCATCCATAAGAGTTGTCATAATTGTAAACAAAACATGACTTTATAATTTGAATAAATATGAGAAATCAACTAGAAATCAATCTACATATTAAATCCCATGCCAGCACTTAGTCATTATATATATTATACAATGATAAAATTTTAATCTTGCAATTTTATCAATAATCCAAAAAGTTACAACACAATTTTAACATCCAATAAGTAATATGTTAGTTGATACTATAACTTCCAACTTCCACAAAATCCATACTCTAGCACTTAGATCGTCGATTTCATATCAACATCACACACAATCAACTGAAGTTTTTTTATGTTAATCCTAATATTTATAGAGTCCAAGGAATACAAAATCTATGATTGAGAAAGAGACCTATCAAATATTTTCATGTCCTTATGTAAAAGTGGAAATTGTCTTACTCCTTTGTTACGACAAGTAAAAATGTGTGGGTTGATAAGACTTAGATGACCGTAAACTATGAAATGAAAACCAACGCAATCCCTACCAATATTATAATGTAAACCGATCTTTTAAACTAATTAAAAAAGGGTTATTTCATCTCGGATGAGGTTGTCATTCATATCTCTATGTGCTTTCAATGTTAGACAATTAAAGGTGACAAAGGACATACTATATTTTCTTATCAAAGTACATTCTTACCTTATCCTACATATCCACACTCTATAACTTAAATGTAGGTTTACTTTAATTAAAAAAAACTAACACACAGATATTATGAGGAAAGACTCAAAATATTTTCATAGTTGATCATATATTATTCTATAGAATACCTTATTCTTCCATAGTTGATCACATTTTATTTTATAGAATACCTTATTCTCTTTATAGAGGGAAATTGAGACCAATCATCGAATGTATCCCTATGAGTTATAAATCGATTCTCATTCTTTGAATTTATTGAATTTTGATTTTTTTTTTATTATCAATATAGTCTATTTTTTCTCATAAAGTGTTGTAGTGGTTCATTAGTAATTAGTGTTTCATGGTTTAGTTGGAAGTGTTGAGAGACTAACAAATCAAGTAGGATCTCTTCAATGGTTCACCCACAAAACATCGATTTATTCAATGCCTACCTTTTATAGGCAAATTTGGATTGGGATGGTGGTATCAGAGGCATTGAAGTCATGTCCCTCTTTCAGGAGCCCATTTACCAAAGAAAATACTTGCATAATTATCCTTTCTCTCCTTTAATTCCTTCCACGAATTTGATTTCTTCAAACAATGCTCCTACTTTTTAAAAATTTCCCAAAATTTATGATCCCTCAAGCTTGACTTGAAATTAATTTATCCTTGTTTAATATTTTCAAGAATTTAGATTCAAAAGCATTGAGTGCACCAAAAATTTGCAAACAAAACTAATCATTTATAATAGTTTGGTAGCATACTACATAAGAAGAGTGTTTCCCATTATGTAGTTAGCTTAGATTTATTTTCCCATTGTGTAGTTGGCTTAAATTTCTTGTTTATATTTTGAATTAGAGGGTTTGACTATAGTGGTCCACTTTATTATATTTTGAATGAAAGGCTTTGTATAATGCTTAGTTGCTAATGAAAAGATTTGAAAGAGAGGAGAGTGTCGAAAAACTTATAGACACACCTCACAACCAATCAACCATTATTTTAATAGGAGACACCACTCCCTTGTGGTTCATCTATTGACATAAGGATCATGAAGACTAAAATTTTGAATCATATTTACATTTACTTTTGACACATTTAATGCTAGCAAAAACAACATACTTATATGTTGGTTGTGATCATTAATAAATGGATGTAAGTGTTGAGCACACCACATTTGAAGAATGGCTTATCACTTTTGTTTTTCAAATTCTATAATTATATAAAAGCACATGTATATTTGTTGTAGAATCATAACCTTTTTAACCAAACTCAAAAACATCGTGGATGGTCAAAAACGTCGTGGATTGTCTAATGAGAACGTGAATAAACCAAATGAGCATAGTAAAAATATAAATTTGAAAAACTTTCAAAACACACATCACATCATACATCATAGAGATCATGATGTGCTTGATTTCAATGTGTTTATTAAGATCTCATCATGCATGCCCATTTCAATTTGGATGGGATGGACTTCATTGTTGAAAGTGGATGTATGCACAAGCATGACATAAACATTTCTGACATAAACATTTCAATTTGGATGGGATGGACTCCATTATTGAAAGTGGATGTATGAACAAGCATGATATAAACATTTTAATTTGTGATGAGATGGATTTCATTGTTAAAAGTGGATGAATGCACAAGCATGATATATACATTTCAATTTGGATGGGATGAACTCCATTGTTGAAAGTGGATGTATGCACAAACATGACATAAACATTAGGTAGTCAAAAATGTGTTCTTTGAATTGACTTTTGAATTGACTTTTGCCTAGGAGAAATCTTCGAAAACCATCCCACTTCAACTTGATGTTTAATTCCTACTCTATCTTATTTTCAACAATGTCAAAATTATTCTACTATGTTATTTTTAACAATGTCAAAATTATTACTTTAATGATTGGTTCTTGTCAAAAACAAATCTGGAAAAACCATTCCACTTGATTACTTTTTACTCTATCTTATTTTCAACAATGTCAAAATTATTCTACTATGTTTTTTTTAACAATGTCAAAATTATTGCTTTAATGATTGGTTCTTGTCAAAAACAAATCTGGAAAAACCATTCCACTTGATTACTTTTTGACAACTTCAAAACTATTGCTTCCAACAACTCGATTTACTTCTTTAATATAGCTTTACCATACATTTTTAGAAAGTCTATTGGTATCATCAACACAAAATTGTTATTAAAAAATGGAGTTGTCTATTTATTTTCTGAAATCTTTTTTTAATTGGAATTTAGTGATATAAATTTTGTCAAAATTATTATTTTTTGTTATTTAAAATTTATTTCTAAATGTAAAAATATTTCAGCATACTAAAAAATACTTGACACTTGAAGCACTAGAATTATAAAAAATAATCACTCAAATTTATCAATCTAACAATTTTTTGTCAAATTTTATACAAATATCCCTGAAAAAAATTGACTGAAAATAACTATTATATTAAATACTAAATTATCACCACCTACCTTATTGATGATTGCTCAAACTCCTTATCTTGCCATAGTAAATTAGTTAATAAACCTAGTGAGAAATGGGTCGCAGAGGCTCATCAATCACTGTATCCGAAAATGTCTCATTTCTTTACCAGATCTGCAAGATGGGAGTTTCTCAGGTTAAAAAAGTCCATCTCGGCGGCTTGAGATAAATATCAAATTTCACAGGTGTCGTGTAACCCGCAACTTTTATGGAGAATAAGTAGATCAGATTTGAAATTGTCGAACTTTCCTTTAGTCAATGCTGGCCAGTCAATGCTGGCCACTCATCTAGAAGCCTGAAATTTATATATTCCAGGGACGGGAGCCGGCTTTATAATCGCATCTTATGCCCTCTACTTTCCTCGAACACTGTGGTTTATCCATCGGTCTTCTGGTTTTTCTGTGATTGCAAGGAGACTGGGAATAGACATGAAGATGGAGACAGTGCTTCATATGAACGCTGGGCTTGGAGAATCCAGCTATGCTCAAAATTCCGCTCTGGTCCAGGTTTGAATTTCAATCGATCATTTTCTGTCTTACATCCCTGTTAAGTATACATTCCATTAATTTATTATATATCGTCTCGCAATGCAATACTGCAGAAGAGCGTATTAGAAATTGTACAGCCGATGTTGGAGGAAGCCATTTTATCCATGAAGTTAACGGTGGAATGCAAGACATTTTGCATTGCAGACCTTGGTTGTTCGTCTGGACCCAATGCCCTCTTCGCCGCTGATAATATAACAAAGACCCTCAAAGCCAAATATCTATCTGCAGGCATAACTGTTCCGCAGTGCCAAGTATTCTTTAACGATCTTCCTGCTTCTGATTTCAATTCACTCTTTCGAATTTTGCCTTCTTTTTCTGTAAATACYGATCTTCAGAATGACGGGGGAGCAGTAGATAGATCGTATTTCGCAGCAGGCGTACCGGGTTCGTTCTATGGCAGGCTATTTCCAGACGAGACTCTCCATTTCGTTCATTCATCATACAGTCTTCACTGGTTTTCTCAAGTATGTTTTKACAAACACATATAAATTACAATAATAGAAATTCAAACATRTGACCTCATTATGAAAATAGAAAGATAAATCTACCTTTCGTATGATCATGATCAGGTTCCTGCTGAGATTTTGGACAAAAAATCAGTGACATGGAACAAGGGCAAAATCTTCTGCGAAGGATCTCGGGCTGTTGGTGAAGCTTATTTTCGCCAATATCAGAGGGATTTCAACGCGTTTCTGAGAGCCCGGGCACAGGAACTGGTTCGTGGAGGCCGCATGTTTTTGGTCTTAACGGGTCGAACATCTCGAGATCCAAGCGATCAGGGTTTCATTGCCTTCCCCTGGGTGTCATTAGAAAGTAGTTTGAATGATTTGGTATCTGAGGTACTCGTATATTATCGCTTTTGCCTTCAGTTTGAATGCGTTTGATCTTGAATTCAAATAGTTATTAAAGTTTATTATTTGTGCAGGGGTTGATCGAGGAGGAGAAGGTGGACTCGTTCAATCTCCCCATATATGCGCCATGTCCAGAGGAAGTGAGCAGCGAAGTAACAAGAGAGGGTTCATTTGAAATACGACGATTGGAGCTGTTAAGAAAATCAGAGAGAATTACCGAGGAGGACATGGAAGCGATGACAGGGCTCTCAGCCTCTCTAAAGGATGCGTATGGAAGAAAACTTGCAAAGCAATTGAGAGCAGTGACTGAAAGCCTGTTAAAACAGCACTTCGGAGAAGAAATAATGGATGTGTTGTTCGAGAGATTCGGAGAAATAATGGGGAAGAGACTGAGTGAACGCATGGAATATGGAAAGAAGGGAGGACATCTGGTTATTGTCCTCGAGCGCAAATGAAAGCTCTAAACAGTTGCTGTTACAAATAAAGTCAGACTGCATTAATGTCTAATGGCCATCCACATGGAACATAGAGCTTCTGCTTTTCATCAAGATTTCCAATTCCTCTTATCACCGCCCTTTTCTCTCAATAGTTTCTTTTAGGCAAACAAGCACATGTTTCATTCTTCCCAAATATTCCACATCTTCTATGTGGATTTGGGGTCTTCAAATTGGAGACAATCCGTGGCCACTTAATCAGATCAAAGATATTTCCTAGATCCACACTCCAATCTGTTGCTTACATGGATGTTCCATTTTAAAAGTTGCAATTTCTTTCTTTTGTAGGAGTCACTTCTAATTTTAAATGGGGATACATAAAGCAACGTGGCATAGTCATCCTTGGTTTAAGGAAGTTAACTCAAATAAATTGATAACAATATCCGGATTTCGTTGGGTAGTCATAGTTGGTTTAAAGAAGTTAACTCAAATAAATTGATAACAATAATCGGATTTAGTTGGCATCAAACAAGGGTTCAGAATGTGAGATACTGTATATACTCAAAATTTGTTTTAAAGTTTTAATCCATATAAAAAAAGAAACCTCATCCTCAATTTCTAATTCTGGTTCCTACCAAAGTAGAAAATGTGAGGTATTACATATACTCAAATTTTGTTTTAAAGTTTTAATCCATATAAAAAAGAAACCTCGTCCTCAACTTCTAATTCTAGTGCCTAAACCTTGTCCTCAACTTCTAATTTTGTGCCTACCTAAGTAGAAAAATATTTGTAAGGGGACATCCCTAAAGAATAACATATAGGGTCTTTATATTACCATATATGTTGGTTGGAAATTTGGCTCAATATAATTAGCAAAATATTCAAAAGTAAACATGTCACAGACCTAAGAGTCTTACTTGAAATTTTTATTTTCGTCATCTCCGATCATGTAACATTGTCTTGCCTCCACCATTGTCTTGACCAACTTACACTTACTACAACCAGACTATGTGTCTTCACTTAAAGGGTATCGATAATTTCACCTTAATTTATAGTATGTTATATGAAAAACTAAGTCCAAGACAAGCGAGTTCACCCAATGATAGGCACATGTCCAATCACAACCTTAAAACATCTCATCAATACTTATCCTTAGCCAACACAAAGCAAAGTATGGAACATAACATTCATTTAAGTACATAAACCACAATACAAAAGTATAGGTGACACCCAAGGTGGATGCCTTAAATTTATTTATATGAAGAACATTACAATGTATAACAAAGGAGTCCAACCAACTGCCTACGACTCCTTTACAAATTACAATTACATAAGGCATAACTGCCTAAAGGAACTATCAATTCAACCCTTGAAGAAACCACGAGCTTTCCTTCTACAGGTTATGTTTTCTTCTTCTTCTCACTTATGTAGATTTTAACCTTGTACAATATTTACTGCAAACATATTTTTCAGTGAAAGAACATAAAAGATACAATGGAAAATACAAACATTACACAGAGACTTTTCCCCTAGAAACCCAAACCGGGAAAATCGACATATTCTATATTCATTCATAGTATTACATTGTTTACAATACAATATACATATAGGAGCCAACGGAATCCAAAACCCTAACCCAATGACCTAGATTAGTCAACAACCCTAATTCCCTAACCGGAAATAGAAAACCATCGGCAAAAACCATGTGCCAAAAAACTGCCCAAAAATGTGACACGTTTCTCGAGAAAAAAAAATCGGGGGCGCGCCCGGCACAACGCAAACACTCCTACTCGTGCAAAGAATATTGTTACACATCAAAATTACTCACTTTGATAGTGTCGCAAGTGTCGTCATTACAAAGGTTGCAAGTGTCGCATTTTGCTCACAAGGTCGCAAGTGTCGTGTGTTGCTCACAAGTGTCGTAAAAACATCAAGCAAAGCATGTTGCCATGATGCTTATGTCGTGCCCATAATGACATAAGAAGGACACTTGAAACACCTCAAACATCTGATTTGGAAGAGGAGAAATGAGTCAACAGGCTTGCAAACCTTTTTCCACCTGAAAGCACCTCAAAAACTGAGTTTTGGAGAGGAGCGCTCCCCCATACACTATCTCGGAGCGCCGGCGCTCCTCATACACTGTCAGGGAGCGTTATAACGCTTCCAGGCCCTTTTGAAGGAGCGTTATAGATTTTGAGGGCGCC
>JASDQU010193984.1:9274-23248 GCA_032191745.1 Picea mariana | reverse complement strand
TGCCTAAAAGTAAAAAGAGGAATAACATCCAAAGCTATTTCACACCTTCCCCCCACTTTTGGCTCTGATAATGCCAATGTTTCTCAAGTTCATGTTCAACCCACTCAATATAAACCCACCTTAGATGACCATTGGAAGAAACAATATAGAGAGATTGCTTATGAGTACATAGCTAGATGGTGGTATCATGTTGATATCCCCTTCAATGCTGCCCGCTCACCATATTACCAACCTATGTGAGATTCCATCATTGCTTGTGGGAGGGGCTTCAAAGGCCCTAGTATGCATGATTTGAGGGGATCTCTTTTGCAAAAAGAGGTTGAATGCATTGAAGAATACTTGAGAGATTTCAAAGTATCATGGGCCAAAACAGAATGTACCATCATGTCAGATGGATGGAGTGATGGAAAGAACTGTATTTTCATAAATTTCCTTGTCTCTTGCCCATAAGGAACCATGTTTTTGAGATCAGTTGATGCATCTGATAGGGTCAAAGATGTAAACTTGTTGTTTGAGCTATTAGATGAGGTTGTTATGGAGGTGGGGGTGGAGAATGTTGTTCAGGTCATCATAGATAATGCTTCTAACTATGTTCTTGCAGGGAAGATGTTAGAGGAGAAACACAAAACCATATTTTGGACCCCATGTGTTGCACATTGCATAGACCTCATGCTTGAGGAAATTGGAAAACAAGAATGGATCAAAAACACTATAGAGCATGCCAAAATCATCACAACGTACATCTACAACTACTCATGGGTTTTGAACCTGATGAGGAAAAGCATAGAGAAAAGAGAACTTCTTAGGCCCGCCATCACTAGATTTGTAACTCACTTCTTGACATTGCAATCTATGGCTTCCAAATCAAGTAACTTGCAAAATATGTTTGCATCTGATGAATGGAATGAATCTTAGTGGGCCCGCAGACCAGATGGCAAAGACACCAAAAAGAAAGTTAATGATCCCAGATTTTGGAAAAAAACAACAGAAATTGTGAAAATTGTCGAGCCACTTGTTAAGTTGTTGTGGCTAGTGGATGGGGAAACATTGGCCATGGGTTACATTTATGAGGCTATGGATTAGGCAAAGGAGCAAATAAAGGCAACATACAAGGATAGAGTGTCCAAGTCTGGGCCTATTTGGGACATCATTGATCGTAGATGGAACAATCAAATCCATTGCCCTATACATGCAACTGGGTATTTCCTAAACCCAAGGTATCGTTACAGAGCGCTGCTTGGAGAAGATGTGACTGGGGGGGTTAGAGATGGCTTGATTGATTGCCTTGAGCACATGGTCCCTTATAAGAGTGATCAGTTGGAGATACACCGATAAATCACTTGTTTTACTAGAGCCACAGGTACCTTCGGAAAGAACCTAGCAAAGATTGCAAGGGATGTGGATGAACTAGGTAACAATTCCAAAGTTTAAACTTTAAAGTTCAAGTGTTTAAATTTTATATACTTTATATTTTATTTCTTCAAGGAACAAACTCGACTAACTATGTTTTTTTCAGCAAACTAGTGGGAGTCATTTGGTAGCCATTGTCCTCAATTACAAAAGTTTGCAAATAGAGTGTTGAGTCAAACTTGTAGTGCTTCTGGGTGCGAGCGTAATTGGTTTGTCTTTGAGAGGATTCACACGAAGAAGAGAAACCGCTTATAACAGAAACGGTTAAATGATATAGTCTTTGTGTAGTACAACCTCCGGCTCAGGGGCAATTGTTGATCAAAAGATCCGATACAGATCCTATTGTGTTGGATGATGTTGATCCAACTTCAGATTGGGTAGCGGAGACTCACCCACCAGAGTTTGATGTTCACCATGATTTGGAGATGGAGTTAGCAGGGCAGGCTCAGATGGATGCAGATCCACTATTAGGGCCTCGCGGTTCGATTCCAGTGTTAGACATAGCAGGCCTCAGTGGAACTGTAGGCAGTCATAGTCGTTGTCGTATACCTCGTGTGCCTCGTCGCGGTCGTACTCGTACTACTACAGCTAGTGCAGCTTCAAAGTGTGTAGTCACAAATGTCCCTGATGGTGATGAGTCTGAGGCAGAGTCCGAGTCCGAGTCAGATGATGATGTCGAGGGCGAGGATGCCCATGCCATTTCTACTTCTAGCAGTAGTGATGATTGATCGTTGATCATGTTGATCAATGAGATAGTGACTTGTAGTCATGACTCTTGCAGCTTGCTAGTATGTGTTTTGTTGTTGTGGCCTATAGAGGACCGAGGCCATTTTGACTCTAGAGCCTCCTTGATTATGTATTTATGTTCCGATCTCTCAATATGTATTGCACTTGGTGCCATTTTGATATGTTCATGAGCATACTTTGGATATTTTGTCTCTAATTGTCTCCAATGCTTTGGAAACATGATTTAAAATCTTAAAAATATATTTTTTCGTTAAAATTTAAATATTTAAAAAAAAAAAAAGGTTCACTGAAACCGGTTTGACTGGTTCATTACTGGTTCCGGTACTGGTTTCGGTTTTTAAAACTATGGTTAAAACTAGCAAACCAACATAGGGTAATACCAATTGGTCGATTGAAAGACATACCAGTGGATTTAGATGGTGTGTGCACTATGACAGACTTTGAGGTAATTGATATAGTGGATAACACTACACCTTATTCAGCATTGTTGGGACTTTATTGGGCATTTGACAATAAAGCTATCATCAATTTGAAGACCCTAAAAATGATTTTTGAATCAGGAGAATATAGAGTCATAACACCATTAGACCCTTCAGAAGGTGGAAGATATGTTGAACCAGCGACATAAAACTTCACCACAAAAGAGATAAACAAGTTCTATAGAATTACTGGGTGCGAGGAAGATTACATTAACACAACAACAAATGTAATGCTTAGTTGGAGAAGCATTAGTTCTTGTGCTTTAGATTCTGACACAGGACTGTAGAATTGGCAACAACGCTTTCATGAGTTCTACTAGAAGATGTGCAAGAATGACGTGTGCACTAAGATGGGTTGGCACAAAGGTAAGATAACCTCCAAGTTTTTATGGTCAAAATGATTTAGAAGAATTTTTAACAAAGTTTGAGTTAGAAGTTCTGGAAACTCAAAGGTTATTAGTTTTAGATATTGCTTTGAAAGCAACACATGCACGTTGGTGGGGTACTCACAAAGAAAATATCCATGATTGGTACCAATGCAAAAGATTACTGCGCATCGGATTTGGCGTAGAACAGGAGAATAAATATATGTAGAAATATGATGGAATAGGAGCACCGAGAGAACATATAGAAAGATGCATAACCCAATGGAAACTAACACCACCATATGAACAACCACATCACTTCATCCATACATTAGAAGGCATTCCGAGAAATTGGTATACAGAATTGGAATTTCGCCAAGAAGAATTGTAAATTGGGAAAATTTGCAGCAGAACTTTGTAATCACATTTGCATTTGAACATAAGAATCCAATGATAAATGTAGCACTGAAGTTGATAAAAGAGAATATCTTTGAAGTTGAAATTGTAACAGATTATCAGAATCATAATTGACAAACAATCAGACAGTGGCTACATTGTTACCACATCGTAGAAGAAAATCTGTGCGATATTCAGATAACAGAAGTTGAAGGGGAAAGAGAAGTAGAAGGCCCACAGTTACAGTTAGAAGAATTTAAAGCATGATTGAAGATAAAGAAAGTCAATATTGGAACAAAAGAGTATCCAAAAATTGCAAG
Organism: Picea mariana; assembly: GCA_032191745.1. NCBI lineage: Eukaryota > Viridiplantae > Streptophyta > Pinopsida > Pinales > Pinaceae > Picea > Picea mariana. The sequence goes on along the minus strand of JASDQU010193984.1, from coordinate 19,531 downwards.
TATTGGTGACTATTGGGATAACCAGACAGTGGAAAGAATAATAGAGCTACTGCGCGAATATAGTGATCTATTTCCATTAATGTTTTCAGAGATAAATGGGTAGCAGGAAAACCTGGAGAAATGAAAATTCCTCTACGACCAGATGCTAGACCAATAAGACAAAGACCATATACTTTGAATCCAATATATAAAAAAAAAGTTAAGGCGAAGATTGAGAAAATGTAGAGGTTTGTATAATAGAACCTATTGAAGAATCTAAGTGGATTAGCCCTATGGTAGTTCAGGAAAATAAGTAAGGGGGAATAAGGATCTGTGTAAACTTGAAGAAGTTGAATGATGCATGTCTGCATGAGCCCTTCCCTACTCCATTTATAGATGAGGTATTGGGAAATGTAGGAGGACAAGAAGCATACTGATTTACTGATGGATTTTCAAGGTATCACCAAATCAAAATAACACCAAAGGATCATCATAAGACTACATTTTCCATAGGGTATGGGTCATATCAATACACAATGATGCCCTTTGGATTGAAGAAAGCACCTGCTATTTTTTCAAGAGTAGTGGTAGTTGCATTTAAAGATTTTATACAAATTTGTTTGAAGGTTTATCTGGATGACTGGACAATATTTAGCCTATTGAAAGATCATGTTGAAGTTTTAAGATTAATGTTAGACAGGTGTAGACAGTGCCAAWTTTYTTTGAACATTAAKAAATGCATATTCAACGCACCATTTGGAATTTTGTTAGGACATACAGTTTGTAAACAAGGTCTRTTGGTTGACCCTGCAAAGATTGTTGTCATTGTCTATTTACCACCACCTAAGTCAGTGCGCTAATTAAGAGCTACACTAGGTCGTATAGACTACTATAGAAAGTTCATAAAGAGTTATGCACAGATTATTGTGCCCATGGAGAAATTGMTAAAGAAGGATATCAAGTTTCAATGGAATGATAAGTGTCAACAAAGTTTGAACATCTTGAAGGGGAAAATGGTGACAACACCAATTCTGGTGTTCCCATATTGGTCAAAAGAGTTCCATGTTCACGTGGATGCTTCTTCAATAGTACTTGGAGTAGTACTAACACAACCAAGAGAAGGTGACATAGATCGCCTAATAGCATTTGCAAGTAGGAAACACTCATATTCATAACAAAATTACAATATAACAGAGAGAGAAGGTTTGGCTATGGTATATGCATTACAAAAATTTAGACAGTATTTATTAGGCCAACATTTTAAAATATTCACAAATCACTCTAATCTCAGATACCTGGTCAACAAGCCAGTGTTGGGGGGGAGAATATGTAGATGGTTGCTATTATTCCATTAGTTTGATTTTGAAGTAGTTGTGAAACCTGGAAGACTAAATGCAGGGCCGGATCATCTGTCCAGGATAACTAATGGAGAGGAACCAAGCAGCTTGGAGGACAATTTTCCTGATGCACAATTCTTTTCAGTGCAGATTGTTAATGGATACTTTGTTGATATTATTGAATTTTTGAGTACATGATTTTCCCCAAAGGAATACAACAATGTGTAGAAGAAGAATTTAGTGGTTAGAGTTGTATATTACCAACTTATTGTAGGACACTTGTGTAAACTAGGTGTAGATAATATTCTAAGGAGATGTGTCATGGACCATGAATGTCCCATCATCTTGGCAGAAGCACATGAAGGAATAGTTGGAGGACACTATGCAGGAAAAGCCACTGCGCAGAAGATATTGCGCGTAGGACTATGGTGGCCTACAATTTTTAAAGATGAAAAGGAGTATTGTCAGAATTATGATGTTTGTTAGAGGGTAGGAAAGCCATCCAGGACAGATGAGATGCCTTTAAAACCTCAGGAATTCTTAAAGTGTTTGAAAAATAGGAAATAGACTTTGTAGGACCAATCAATCCACCAGCTAGAAGATCAGGAGTAAGTTACATCATTACAATGACAAAATATTTAACCAGATGGGTTGAAGCAGTAGTAATAAAATATTGCAACACACTTTCTGTTTGAACAAGTAATTACAAGATTTGGATGCCCTAGAATTTTGATGAGTGATCAAGGAATTCATTTTATCAATAGTACCATCTAGGCAATGACTGAAGAATTTGAGATACACCATCAAAAGAGCACTCAATACCATCCTCATGCTAATGGAATAGTGGAAGCATTTAATAAAATATTGGAGAATGCCTTAACTAAAATTTGCAATGTAAACGATGATGATTGGAATTTGAAGATACCAACAGTATTATAATCCTATAAAACTACATGCAACAAACTTACAGGGCAGACACCTTTCAGATTGGTGTATGGTCAAGAAGCAATAGTCCCTTTAGAATATTTGATACCTAGTCCGCGCATTGTATCCATTACAGACATGACATAAAGAGGAGCAACTCAAGAAAGATTGTTTCAACTCATGGAATTAGAAGAGGACATGATTATGGTTGGTTTCCATCAGGAAGTACAGAAAGCCAAAGAAAAAGCTTGATATGATAGAAACATTAAGAAGAAAAACTTTAAGGAAGAACATATGGTTCTTCTCTATGACAACAAATATTTACAGCACGAAGGAAAATTTAGGATGCATTGATTCGGGCCATATGAGATAAAATCTATAGTGTATATAGTAGGAGTTAAAAGAAAAATAAGAAAAAAATTGGAAAAGTGAGAAAAATACAAAAAGATCTAGTAGATAGATAAGTGGTAGACATGTAGTTAGATGATACAGCATGCATGTAGATAACAATTGGCATGAAAGAACTTGAATACACTGCGTGCCATAAAAATGTGACAATACAGGAAAAACAACACGTCGATACAGGAAGCAACTGGAAAAAGAAAAAGCGGTGATCGGAAAAGTGCAATGCGACGGAGAATTTATGGCACGACCTATAAAAGAAGAAAACATGCATGGCAAGACTCATTGTGACTTTGTGCAAATGAGAGCTAAGGAAGAGAACTTAGTGCGAGAAGGTGACTCCGAGATGTTCATTTAAGTTTCAAGGAATTTTTTTCAAGATTTAGCAGAATGGTGCCACCAAAGTTCGGAGCTCCCAGTCGAGTCAAAGGAAAACACGAAGTGTCGCGAGGTCTGAATAGGACATAGACATTGATGGAGCAAATTCAAATCAAGGGAAAGGAGTGGTGGATTTGGATGCAATTCTATCTCTAGTCATTGAACTGATTAGTCCCACTATTGTAGAAGTGTAGGATCCAACGACAAAAGGAATGGATATCGAAACGAGGAGCAAAACAAAAATCTCTAGCACAGAGCAAAACCCTACGCAACAATTTGGATTAGGAGTATCACAACAACTAGATGAGGAAGATGGTGAGTGAAAAGAGTCTGATGAGCTCAGAGAACATGTCGAAGAAGCGCAACACCTTGTAGAAGACCCAACACAACAGTCAGAGGAACAAGTGAAGGTTGAGGACGTTACAAACCAACAAAATTCAGACATTGAAGAAGATGAGGATGAGAACCAAGAAGCAAGGCCATCAACAAGAAAGAAGAAGACTAGGGAAAAACATGTTTTTCCAAGAACACTGAGCAAGCAGAAGGAACTAACACTGTCACTGCTGCATATGCTTGAATGAGACAAAGTAGTTGGTGACATGTTAGGATATGTTAACAAACTAAAGTATGTTGATCATTATGTGGCAGACACAGGGAAGTTTCCTGATTTTGTGCAGCAAGTCTACATGGAAAGCAGAGGATAAGGTCCATCAAGAGACCCCATTCTATACCCAAAACAATGGATTGCATAGATATATAACACATGAATCATAAACCTGTTGGAAATTCCCCACTTTGGGAGAGGAAAAGATGTTAATGCATGTGTCAAACAACTACTGGTGCTGGTACATGGAGGCATCTAATGAATGGAGAGGCATGTATCTACATATGTGGAGTTAATTGCATAAATCACAAGATTACCAACAAATGGAGCAAAACCAGAGCAATACATGGATGAAAAAACTAAAGAAAAAGCCCTAGAAGATGAGATAAATAACAAATATGGGACTGATAGAGGATCCAAGGGAATGGTCATTAGACAGATAAATGAATCAAAAACTAAGTTTGCGATAAAATTGATAGCATGTAAACTTTTGAGAAAATGTCGCAAGAAGGAAGCCCCTACATGAATAATAGCAACAACTTCGCAGTGCGCAAAGGGGAGTCTACATAGCTGGGCTCCATATCTACTAAATTTGATTTTGGAGGATTGTAAGGATACGCAGAATCTAGAATCAGAATTTCATTATTCATGGTTAATTATATTGATAGCACTGGTCAGCTGGGGAGAACCAAAATACAGTGCATTTTACCATAGGCTAGGGAAATGCCACGCAACATAATATACCACATTATGGCACACTTCAGATCCAAAGAAAAGAGAGACAAATTATAGTATTTTTTCCATTCTCTATGATGAGATGCAGTAGAAACTCACAAACACATGGAGAATACCGTCAGAAGTAGTGAGGGAGAATCAAGGAATAACTAACTTTCAAGACACAAGACATAACATGTTGATCCAGGCTAAGAGGGATCCTAAGAAGGAATGGCTACAGTTAAGATATTGTGTCATAGGAGAAGAAGTGCACTGAGCCATGAAGGATTGGCTTGAAGAATGGAACATGCAAGTAATCCCAAAGAAAGTACCAATATGTAAGCAACAAGTAGAGGTTGGCCCTTCAAAGCAGTCAACCAGCCTAGAAATAAATACAACGAAGGCGACAAAGCGCATAAAAGAAATAGTGGGTGGTACAACCACTAGAAAGTCGAGGAAAAAAACATTATCCCTAAGGCTTCAACTCAGGAAAAKGAGCATGTAGTAGAACCAAATGGAGGAACGCATCCTGAGACCAATATTCTTATGTCGGAGGAAATAGGAGGTGGAGATCTCCCAGATATGGATATACTAGTTACAACCGCGTAGACAGAGACACTATCAATGAAAAGAACAGTATTGTAGACAGCAGGCCAGCGCAAGAAAATGAAGGAACATAAGGAAGTTCATCAACTTACACACACAGAGTATGATGCAGAGCTAGTAGCAGAGAAAGTGCAGGATCGCACGACGAAAGCTTGGTATGATGCTGAGAAGCAGAGGGAGGAGATAATCAAGAAATTGATAGAGGTCAAGGATACACTGGAACAATTGCAACTTACTACAATGCAGCAAAAAGAGCAGGCTCAACAACAAAAACCTTCGAAGGAAAGAGCAGTTCCAGAACAGGACACAATACAAATCATAGCAATGAGGAGTGAACATTTCCATATCACCTAATGAATGTTGCAGGTCGATGAGAATACAACACTGAAGCCACTAAAAGACATAGATCATTTGGACTTGGCACTGCCCAAGGTTCCAACTAAGGCGCTGTACAAACTTCAAATAAGTGTCGTGCAAGAAATTCAGTCAAGGGCCCGTTCAAATGCTACGAGCTTACAATTGGCCAACGAAGTAAGTAAGGCATTGGAGATGACATTAAACTAGGTGCAGTTCGAGAGGGAAGAAACAAAGAAGCGTATTGAAAGAATAGAATAGCAAGTTGACGAAGTGTTAAAAACTATTGCTCATAGCGCACAAGGACAAAATTTACCCACAGAGGGTAAAATTGAGAAAATAGCGTAGGCTACATAGACATATAGAAGCCATATTATAGAGTTGATAGAACTCCTAGCACCTAGCACTCCACCAGAAGCAAGAACATAAAGGGAGCAGGAGGTTACAGGTCATATGGAAAGCATTGTGTTGATCATCCAAGAAATCACAGCGCTGCATAATAAGAGCGTGTAGTTATGGAAAAATCTTTAGGAGGATGAGAAATTGCAAGAATTAGACCAAAAATAAGAAGCTCTAAATATTGCGATGCAAGAACTGAAGTAGAAGTAGAAAGCAGTGACAATATTAGATATGTTGAAAAGTGCACAAGAAATGAAGAATTTGCAGGCAAAGTTGAAGACTATACAAGAAGATAAGCAGTCAAGGAAGGTTCAATTAGAACCACTACAGGAAGGCGCATAACAAATGCTCACATAAATTGACGTCGCAAAGCGTCAGATTGAACAAGTTCGCTTGGAGAGTGGGGAACTGCTGAAGGAGGACATTACTACGCAAAATGTGGAGATTATAGAAGAAAAGATCCTGCAAGAAAAATGTCAAGTTGAACAAATTTCAGGTAGGTTCCAGGAGCTAGAGAAGTCATTACAGGAGGCACACACTTCCTGAGTGGCTCGGGACAAGCCACAAGTGAGTGTTGGGGGCCTGCAATAACTGATGAATGTTCTAGATGTGTACTCTCCCCCTTCATCTCATCCGAGGATTTTGATGTTCCTACCTATTTGCGTTTCAACCAAGTTTTTAAATTCTTTAAAATATTCAAAGACATCACTTTTTTTCCTCATAAAATAAACCCAAGTATATTTAGTTCTATCATCAATAAAGATTAGAGAATAATATGCTCCACCAGGTGACCTTTTTTTTATGAGACCACACACATATGTATGCACAAGTTCAACAATATCTCTTTTTCTTTTATCTGTCTATATGAGTATGAAATTCTTCTCTATAATATGCTCCACCAGGTGACCTTGTTTGCATGAGACCACACACATGTATGCACAAGTTCAACAATATCTCTTTTTCTTTTATCTATATATATGAATATGAAATTCTTTTCTATACTCCTTACCTACTGCATACCCTTCACATGCAGTATGCTCATTCTTAAGCAATGGAACTCCCTCCATCATTCCTTGTTTTTGAACTAGTAACAAATCATTATAATTAAGATGACCATACCTTTGATGCCATAACACTTCTCTTGACATGGTTGTAGATGCCAATGCTGGATGACCCTTCCTTGTCACATCAAGCTTGTATAGTCCTCCAATTCTGACTCCTATTGCAATAACCTTATAATGATCCTGTATATATTTCACAACACAATGTGACTTAACAAACTCAACCTTCAAATCTTGATCTGCTATGGTGAAAATTGAGATTAAGTTCTTTTATATACTAGGAACATACATTACATTTTGAATTTGCTTAACACAACCATTTGGCAAGGTCACATATACATCACCATACCCTTTGATTTGATGGAATCTATCATCCCCTAGATAAATGTTAGCACCATTATTTGTTTCATGATAATTTTCAAACCAGTCCTTATTACATGACATGTGAATGGAGGCACTGGAATCAATAAACCAAGCATTTGAATCATCTATTTCTGCTGACAAGGCAACATATGAAATAAATAATCTGAGATTTTGGAAGTCATCATTTAGTGTTTCTCACCTATCAACAAAGTGACCAATATGTCTTCTATTTCAAAGTTATTTTTCAATCAATCTCTAGAATAATGTCCAAACTTGCCACATTAAAAACATGCATAATTCCTCCTAACATTAGCATCAGTCTTTGGTGGTGTCATACCTTGATGTTGTTTTACATGAGGTGGCTGACCTCCCTTATTTATTTCCCATGGCTTTCCTCTGTATGCTTGTTTCCCCTTTGCCAACAATGCCAAATCTGAATTCTGAGACCTCCAACTAAGATTTTTTCTTCATTCCTCCTCTTGCAGAAGAATACCAGCCAGTTCTCCAAATGTAGGAGTTTTTTCTCAAACTGCAATACCTGTAATGAACATTTGATATTCCTCTAACATGCCATTCAATGTTTCTGTTATAAGCTCTGTGCTTAAGATCTTTTCATCTAGTTTGTCTTTCATTTTTTTAATTCTAAAAATAAAATTAATAGCATTTTCATTCTCCTCCATCTTAATTAAAAGCAATTTACTTTATAAGAACAAAAAAACTAATAAAAAACTCTTTGCATTTATAAAAACAAAAAACTCATACAAAACTCTTTGTATTCACTGTTTAATACAAACCTTTAAAGTATCCTATGTCTCCTTGAATGTCTTGCACTCTTCAATGTGTGAAACAATGTTCTCCTTGAATGTCTTGCAGTCTTTAATAGGTGAAACAATATTGTTCTTTAATAGGTGAAACAATATTGTTCTTCACAAACATTCTTAGAATGACTCTTTCTTTATTTTCTCCTTTATCCCAATTCTTAGTGTTTGGGGTTTAGGGTTTGGCTTTTTAACAGGATACACTGGGCCAAACATTTTAAGTTTTCATCAAACATTTAAATCTTGAATTTCCAATTCACGTTTGAATATTGAATTTCCAATTCACATAATTGGAACCATCCATCCAGCTTATTTGATTCATTTAGATATCAATGAACCAAAGCATTTGCAATCTTATAAAATTCAACACAAATGCTAAGAACAAATAAATTTCACAAACAAAAATTTACCTTCCAAGCAAGTTGCTGTTGAACTGTGACTTTCTTGCTGGTTGCGCTCTTTTCAAGACAGCGATTTCGTCTGGGCAGATTTCTTTTCCATGCAGCTATACAGCGGCTCCCTATTTATCAATACCGGCTTCCTTTACTACGGAAACTTCGGGCTGTACTACTCCACACTGAGGACTCCTCCAACTTCTGCAGCAGCCGAAATCAAAACGGCGGCAAACAATTCGTACTTTCTGACATAACTAAAACATAGCGGCCCACAAAGGGAAAGACACAGTAATTTCCAGGTAGAAAGTAATTGCACGTCATGAAAATCTGACGATGCTTCTCCTCCAACACATGTTGCAAATTTGACGATGCTTCTCCTCCAACGCACAGATCTTGACACAGCCAGCGCCCTTCACACGAGAACAAACGGTGGCTCCTTCACACAGAAAGCAGTAGCAGCTCTTACAGCAAACAATTGCACGGCGGCTACTTAACCTTCAACAACAGAAAACGGCTCTTACAACAAACGACTCTCTTCCAGGCCAGCGGACTCTCTTATTGCAGCAGCTAAACGATGGTCTTCTTCTTGGCAGTGCCAAACGATGGACAACACTAATCTCCTGCACACGGCAATCTCCTCCGCCTCCAGGCAGACACAGCTTGCGCCCTCTCTGGCTCACGCTTTCGCTGGACAGCTTACGCCCGCTCTGATACCAAACTAAAATCCGACACACAGTTATTGAAAAGAGATCAAAACTCACTCACAGCACTAGTAGTAATAGCTAAGGCCATTTTAGTAGTAGCCGTACAATAAAAAATCCAGAAAGCAAGAGTCGATCAAGTCAATAACATCCAATTCACTAATTCTCACACACTAAATTGCTTTATTTGCTTCAACAGGTTCCAATTTATAGGAAGAATTCTGGTTAAACAGATTCCTCGTATAGTGGATCTGAATTGCCAAGTTATTTAGGAAATCGATACCTACGTGATAGCTGCATTTCACCTATGTGACAGGTGCATTTCTATATTTTATTCTAACAAGAAAGATTTTGTTCTTAGACGGAAACCTATATTTAGGCGGTATAGATCTATGCCATTATCGTTTTTCCAATGAATATTTCTGTAATCACAATTTTTTTGGGAGGACTTTCTGCTATCGTATTGGTTTACCTTTATAAGCCATTATTGGATCTCATCCAATAGCTGAGCTGTTCTGTTATGTTAACCCCGATGTGAGAGTCTGTGAGTGATTGTTTGGAGAGCGAAAGAAATATGAGAGACAAGAATAGTGAGGGGAAAGACCCAGATGAAGAATATTCAGAGCGACACCAGCAGGCAGGTTGTTTACTGAGCACAGGAATGGTTTGCTAAAGGAAGCTTACGAGCTGTCGGTGCTCAGCGATGCGGAAGTTGGACTTATGATTTTCTCCCTAAGAGGGAAGCTCTATGAATTTGCCAGTCCCAGGTATCTGTGCTCGTGTATTTGCCCTTACTACCATTATCAGGCTAAGTGCACCGTTACCCGATTAGGATGTGCCATAATGCACGCCCTTATAGGCTAATCATACCAACGAGATTAGGGTTTGCATGAAACCAGGCTTCATCTACATAGATGTTTGCAGTGCCTTACAAAAATAACATAGACAAGATTCATAGTTTTTTTCTCAAAGTAGAATGGCGCTTTTGCAACGTCAATCCAAGTTATTATGGGAAATGAGAAAAGGGTTAAAAAGGTGAAGATGACATCCAACATAGATGCTGCTTTCGCCAACTTAGTCCAAGTTCTCCATGTTGTGGGCACATGGAAAAGAAGTGAAGATGATATCCAACTTCATGGATGTCAAATCAAGCCTCATCTACATAGATATTTGCGGTGGCGTGACAAAGATAATTTTTACAAAATCAATCTTTCTTTACTCT
>JASDQU010193983.1:550-16192 GCA_032191745.1 Picea mariana | reverse complement strand
AGGTATGGATAGAATTAAGGGTTAAGTACTGTTAGGGATGATAAGGCTTATAGTGTTATGGAGTAAAGTGGTTATATGGTTTGAGGCTTATAAGGATTAATGTTTATGAGATATATGGATTAGGTGCTTAGGGATAATAAGTTAGGATTTGCTTGTTTGGGGTTTACATCATAGAAGTTAGTGATTAGGGGTAATAAAGGTAATAGACTAGTACTAATAATGGATAGATGTTATAGCTAATGTACACATTCAAGGTTATAAGGGTTAAATTTTCAGGGGTTTAGGGATTTGGGGATTCTAAAAATTATAGTGGTTGTCGGTCATATGTATTTGGGGAAACAAGTTATAGTGATTATAAGGGTTAGTGGCCATATATTTTTAGGGGTTTGTGTTTATAGGGGTTAAAGGGTTACTGGGGTAATAATGGTTGTAGGTAATAGGCTTACAAATTATAGTTACAAGGGTTACATATTATAAGTGATATGAGTTAGACATTAGGGATGAAAAGGGTTGAGGGTTATAAAGGTTATGAGTTTAGGGTTCCATACATTAGTGTATATAGTTATTAGTTGGTAATCATTATAATTTGTAACCCTATTACCTACAACCATTATTACCCTAGTAACCAACTAATAACTATATACACTAATGTATGGAACCCTAAACTCATAACCTTTATAACCCTAGTAACCCTCTAACCCCCATATATTTTTAGGGGTTTGTGTTTATAGGGGTTAGAGGGTTACTAGGGTAATAATGGTTGTAGGTAATAGGGTTACAAATTATAGTTACAGGGGTTACATATTATAAGTGATATGAGTTAAACATTAGGGATGAAAAGGGTTGAGGGTTATAAAGGTTATGAGTTTAGGGTTCCATACATTAGTGTATATAGTTATTAGTTGGTAATCATTATAATTGTTATGGAATATAAGGGTTAGGGATTTTTTTTATAGAGGGTAAGGATGAAACATGTGACACAACTTATAATGGTTATGGATCATATCAATTACATGTGCTAGGGATAAGGGATTATAAGAGTTCGAGGTTAGAGATTACAAGGGTTAGTAGTTATATAATTTAGGGATTAAGGGTTATTGGGGACAAGGGTTAGGGTACTTTCTTGATAGCGAATGACAATTAAATTGGCTATGATATAATGTTCAAGGGTTATAAAGATTATGGGATTGGGCTATAGGAATTAGGTGTGAAAGATATTAGAGGGGCTAGTGGTTTTCCATTCCCCTATGCATAGTATGAGGATGAATATTGGTGATGGAAGTTAGGGGTTTTAGTGACTCATGCACCCCATAGAATATCTGGTGAATTGATGATGCATGTAGGGATTCGGTTTATAGGAATTAGGGTGAAATATATTGGAGGGGTTAGTGGGTATAGAGGTTATAGGGGTAAAATAAGTCTTAGGTATGGAAAGCGTTTTGTTGAGCATTGAATAAAGTGGTTATAGATTTATCGTTTATCATTATTAGTGGTTAAAGGGTAGAGGGATTATCTCTTTAGGGCTTATAGGTTAAAGTTTAGGTTTTAACAATTGTATTGGTTGGGGGTTAGGTGCTATAGGGATTATATATTATATACATTACTATTTATACTTAATCAAATTTAAGGATTAAGACTAAAAGGTGTTAGTATAATAGGGAATATAAGGGTTCAAGGTTACATAGTTTAAAAATTAGGGCTTGGTAGTATGGGTTATTGTTTGTAGAATTTATAGTGGTTATAGATTATACAAGATAGGAGAAAGGGATTATAGTCATTATAGGTGTTAAGGATAATGAGTTTTATGGGTTTGGGTCTCATAAAGTTTAGGGAATAGAGGGTATATAATGGTTAAGGTAATATGTTTAGAAATTAGAGTTATAAGGGTTAGGGATTTGAGTTTATAATGTCATGGTTTGGACATTAGAAACTAAATGTTTTTTAGGTTATAAAGGTTATGGGTTTATGGATTCATGGCTAAGTCTATATAGTTATTAGTTTACAAGGATAATATTTGTTAAGGCATATAAGGGTTAGGGATTAAGGTCATTGTGGTCTGTGGGTTCATAGCGATTATGGGTTATAAGGGTTAGTTGCTAATGGTTATGGGGGTTATGGGTAAGGGGTTAATGGACTTAGGCGATACCATTATAAGGGTTAGTGGTCATACATTTCAGTGCTTAGGGGTTAGAGGGATATAGGGTTTGGAGTAGTTATAGGTAATAGGTTTCAAAATTATAATTATATGCATTAGAGATTAGGGTTATAAGGGTTTTGCTTAGACATTATGGATTAAAAGTGTTATAGGTTTAGGGTTCCATGGGTTAATTTATATTAGTTATTAGTTGATAACGGTTATAATTGTTAAGGGATATAGGAGTTGTGGATTAAATTTTATAGAGGTTTATGGTGAAATATGTGAGTCACACTAATTATAATGGTTAGGGATTGTACAAGGGATTTGGGGTTACAAGAGTTTGAGGTTAGATATTATGAGTGTTAAGACTTATATAATTTAAGAATAAGAGATTGTTGGGGATAGAGGTTAAAGGGGTTTGGGTATGTAGAATTTAGAGGATTTATCATAGGTTTATATATTTTAAGGGTTAAAGGGTTATGGGTTATAAGGATTAGACATTAGGGGTTAAAGGGGTTAGTGATTTTATGGATTAGGAGTTAAATGGATTAGTGGGTTTATGGATTAAAGGTTATATGAAGTATGGGTTAGGTGTTAGTACTATGAATTATGAATTATGGGTTATGGTATAGTACTTATATGTGTTTTATTTCAAGAACATACCCATGCTTCAACCACATGTCAGTATTTGAGATGGAGGTCCTAAGGTGCTAAGTATGTAATGGTGGGGTCAGTTGTTAAGATGATGGGGAAGTAGGGTTTAAGGGAATGTGGTTCACCTTGATTTTTTCACACATTGGATCAACTCATGATACATATCAAGGACTATCCATATCATGGGATGAACTACCAGGGCAACTTATAACTAACCCAACTACCAATTGGATGAACATGGGGCTCGGATGGGCTCGGATGATATGTATAGATGCATTGAATAAAACTAGTATTTGTCTAGTTTGACTCCTATATTCCACTTGAAGGCCAAGGATATCATTTAGAGGCATTGTCTCATGGTTTCAGGCCTTGTTCATGGCCCATGAGACAAATAAGTTTCATTTATGGTCTAAATCTTTAAATTTCCTCCCTTGAACATTCATTGCCTTAAGACCCACCCTTGTTGTGCAATTAATGGCTATAATATCTTACTCAAAGGGAAAATATTCCTCGTATATTCCCTTTGTGGTGGTTTAAGGACTTTCTCATGACCCTCAAACCCTATAAGATTCATTGAGGACTAAGGCACTTATTTTTCTCCCATGAACATGGTCAAATCCATGAGACCCATCCTTAGTGCACAAAATCTCATAATGGTGTACTCCATATGCCACTTTGATGCCAAATATCACCTCTAAAGGTCCTATGTGGTGGTTTGGGGCATTTTTTATGGCCCCTGAGATGTGGAAGTTTCATTTATATGCTAAGGTATTTGTTTTCCTTTATTCACCATGGTCAAGGCCCCTATACCCATATTGTGGGTGTAAATGATCTTTAATGATGCCAATATCATAATGCGAGTCCAAAGATCTCCATTAGAGGAATCATGTTGTGCTTTGAGGCCTATTCATGGCCCCTGGGCGCTACAAGATTCATTCAGGACTTAAGAACCTTGTTTTCGTCCTCAAATGATGATCAAGGCCATGAGACCCATCCCTAGTTTGGAAAGAATCCTAAGGGTGTGCATATCACTATTAGAGGCCATATATTCCCTTTAGAGGGCCTGTGTGGTGGTTCAAGGTATCATTCATGGTGCAAAGCCCTAAAATATTCACTTAAGTTCCTAATTAAGGCCTTCTATTTCCTCTCCCAACCATGGTTAAGGCCCTCAAACCCATCCCTAGAGCACAAAACCTCACAAATGACACCCATAACCTACTCAAATGCCAAAGGCCCCCTTCATAGGGAATATGTGTGATGGTTTAATACCTCATTAATGGGCATGGGATAAATAATTTATATTATATAGGCTTGGGGTATTAATTTATATTAATTTAATTAAAAACAAATAATAACAAAACATAAAAAAAAAAAATACAAAAAAAACAATATATATTAATTATATATTAAATGAATTAAAAACAAATAAAAAAAAAACATTATGAAAAAAACAAAACAAAACAAGACAAAACAAATTTCAAAACACATAGCCCATTCCATTCACCCCCACACCCATTCCATTCACCCCGTTCCCATTCCATTCACGACTGCAAAAACCATAGAGAGAAGCCAAAGTACCCCGCACCCATTCCATTCACACCCATTCATGCCAACAACCATAGAGAGAAGCCATTAAACCTCGCACCCATTCCATTCACGTCCATTCACACCCACACCCACTCCCTTCATGCCCATTCACGCCAGCAACCACAGAGAGAAGCCATTAAACCCCGCACCCATTCCATTCACGCCCATTCACGCTAGCAACCACAGAGAGCAACCATTAAACGCCATGCAGGAGTGGAGACAACAACCCTAGGCGCATGAGATCAACCACAGTTGGCGAAATCCAACATATAGGAGTGGAGACATTCACAGAGGCAAAGAAACATACCCTATCCAGTGCCCAAAAGCATGCAAAAGTGGAGATATTCAGGGCCGGGTCACAAATTCCATGTGGACATCGACAGAGGCAGAGGAGCCCCATCCGTCCAAACTCTAAAAATGGTAATAGCTCTGATCCTTGTAAATGGATATCAAAATTCCTCAAATGTAGTCTTTGTGTATTGAAACGTACCCTTATACTCTTGCATGTTTGAAACTTCATGATGCGTAAAACATTTTTCCATAAGCCTCTCATTGTGATGTAAGTAATTGTTGTGGAGGTAGATCACTAGAAAATTGTTGGTGCAAACGGTTTTAGATTTATTTTATTGGGTGCAGATCATGGAATGTTGGGCATCTTAGAGGGTGTGATACTCAAAACTACATATTTACTAAATATCTAGATTAACATAATAATTTATTGGTGTAAATATATAGAAAGGGTGAAAAGACCTACAAAATGTTTGGTTGTGTAAAAGATATAGACAAAAAAGGATTAGAAAACAAGAAACCTTAGTTTTATAGGAAGCAAATATCTCTAGATATATGTTATTCAGTAATGGAAAAGGCTCACATGGTGCATGGTCCATAACTACTCCAACCTTTCTCACATATCTTATTTCCATAATTACTCCAAAAACCCATTTTACAAGTTCCCATTTCCATAAAAAAAAACTAACCCACGATGCCTTTGACCAACTTTAGCTAGCAGGTGATTTTCACCATGCTCACCCAAAGCATGTGGTTCCTTGTAATGAGAACAAAATCACTATGATATACACACATTAAAACTTATAGATCTCAATTGTGCCATAGTGTTTGATCAATATGTCCTTCATAGTTTTCAAGGACTTTGTCCCTGAAAGGATCCTAAAATTGAACTTCAAAAGGGAAAAAACATATCTTCATTTGACGTAGTGACTCAAGAGATTCACGATTCTATCCCTATAAAGCCCCTATAAGTGACCTTCAACATATGAAAAAATGAGTGCCTTTGTTAGACATGTTGTCTACTCCATGGTCTTCCTTTTCTCTAAATGATTCTTTATTCTTCTAATGCATACTCCTCTTATTGTTGGTATGCCTTTTTCCAATTCAGCACCACATAGGGTTGAGAGAAAATGTTATTTGGGAGTGAAACATTCTAACAAGATTCTTCACAAGTTTAAGGGTTGCACACCTACAGGTTCCATTGTTCATGATTTCAATAGTTTAAATTACCCCTTGAAGCATGTGAGAATATTTTCCATGTAGTTGCCATATTTTCCATGTAGTGAGCATATTTTCCATGTGGTTGCTTGAACTCAATTGAGTGCTTTCATGAAAATATTCCTTAGGGAATTTGAGATAGTCAAACAAATTGGTGACATTCTACACATTTTCCACATGGAGGATGTTTGTTTCTTGGAGAACACCCTTCTTTGGATGAAAATTTGGCATTCGGTAGGAGCGTGTTGAAACCTAGAAAATGTGTGGTATCTTTGATGCTTGCATAGAGGAATGGAGTTGACTTGGGCATGCTTGGGTTGCGACAATGTCCATGCAAGTGGAGTGCACCCAATGGATTACATGGGAGTTTTGTTGGGCATCATGGATAGGTCTCTAGTACATTCCCATTATAGGGAGAGGGAAATAATATATTATATACATAAACCTTGCTTCTTAGGTTGAAATGCGATAAACACATGCTCAAAACATAACATGTGAACATGGATGGCTTGTGGTTCCCTAACCATAATCAAAGATTGAAAATAAGTGTCTTAGGATATTATTGAATATTATTGAGATCAATATGCTTGAATAAGTACTTAAACCAACAAACATGGACTTTGTATGGGGCACTACTACATATGGGTGGATTATTCCATGAAAACTTTCCACGCTTCCACTAGTTTCATCATTTTTTTTAAACAGGGCGGGATTTTCGTCGATATTTCCACCAAATCCTACAATTTTAGGATGTGATCACCAATTTTAGGATGTGTTATGCCTCCAGTGGACCTTGTTTGACCATAGAGATACTTTATAATGGCCAAATCATTTGGTAGAAGTGGGGCTTATTGCAGGGATGGAGGTGATTACTTCAATGGATTACTTCAACCTCCTGTAGCTCTATTTTCCACTGGTAGTTGACTGGTAGAGAAGAAACTAGTTCAAACAGGCAGAAAAAATTAGAGAAAACCCACAGAAAATTGCTTCCATAGGCCAACTGGCACAATCTGCCCTTGACTTGTGATCCATGCCAAAATCACGAGTTTGACTTGTGTTGACTGAGTCAAACTTGGTTAATGTAAGTTTGAATCGGTGACCTTTGGATGGGCTTGTTAAATAACTCTTTAACCAAAAATATCATAGATCTCCCATATTTTTGTAAATTGTATCTGTTGAAGGCAGTAGATTTTGATGTTTGTTTGAACAAAATGACACTTGTTATGGGAGAGCCTCGAGGAAGTCTTGAAGTATGTGTATACATTACGAACTTTTTTTCACAAAATTAGGATAATATGGAGAAGATTGGCCATAAACATCCAGTTGTCATGTCCAGAGAATTGAAAATTCAAATTTTTTGTCGAGTCCTATACTGTATACTAGGAAAACCATTAACAGTAGTGATGCATTACAATCCATTTGCTAATTTAAAATATGTTCAAGTTTTCTTCTTTTATTGGTTAGTTTGGTTGTGGATGTTAGTTTGGAAAAAATATGAATTCTTCTCAAAGAGAAGTTCAAAATTTGAAAAGGGTAGTTATCTCCTTGAGATAGTGAGAATTTATTTTATGTCAACTGATAAATATCAATGTTTCAATAGTCCCTTAATCTTATTTTAGGTGCAACAATTGTTAATATTGCACCTCCATGATTCCAAATCATCATCGGGATCCAATAGTGTCATTTGTATCCTCAGAAGCTGTAGTATTCCCCTTAGTAGACCAGATTCTTCCTTTGATCCCACAGGTAGAACATATTCTGCCTTAGTAAATCCCCTTGGTAGACCAGAAGTTGTAGTTTTCTTCTAAGAGGTCATATGTTCAAATCCAGAGGAGGCCAGTAGGCTATGTATACCTCCATAGACTTTACCAGTAAAATCGTTGGGTGGAGGGGGTCTCATACACCAATTTGGTGTCTGGCTTGGCTGTGACCTTACAGAAAAGAGAACCCCTCAATCAACACAACCATGCCCCATATCCCTTATTTTGACAAGATCTTTGACAATTTCTTGATCTTCAGAGATGCTCTGTCCAGCCCCATAATTTCTTTTGATCTTACCAAGAATCTTTACCCCATCATGTTAGGAGGTCTTTATTCTCATATACCAGTCGTCATTATGTTTTTTTCCATCATTTAATGAATGCTCCTTGACTGATCATATTTATCTTTCTTAGAACTATAAATACTAATCTCCCAATCACCCTCACTTCAATGACAAAGTTAGCTACATCATTATGAATCACTACATCAAGACTTATTGATCCATGTTGATCATAAGTAATGCCAAAGTCATCAGGCCATCGTCTCATTCTAGATTACTAATAACCCTATCACTTCCTAGCATTACAAGTTCATAATTTGTTGTAACAAATCATTACCACCCAGGTTCTACTCTCATCAAGTTCAACTCCTCGTCATCCACAACTACCCATCATACTAAGCAGTTAATCTAGTGTCATCTCTTCTTTCATACATTTTTGTTGTAGGTTGCCCTATTGGGTCCCTTGAACCAACTATTTGTACAATATTCTTTGACGCATTTCTATTAGGTCCTTCATGGTGATGTTAACTTCTTTTTCATTATTTGAAGCCATCATCTATCTTAGAAAATAATGCCCATGTTGGTGTCTGCGTATCTTTTGATCCCAATAGCTTGAAGCAAGCTGCCAAAAATGTTTTGAGGACAGAAAATAAAATCTCGAAAAGACCTAAATAACCTTCTACCGTGTCTCCCATAGTGGATTATCTTTCTATATTATTTTCTATTCGATTTCAGAAAAGAATTCTTTCCATCCATGAAAATTTTCAAAATTAATGTTTACAAACATGTATATTACCTTGCCCATCAAGTTGGTGAAGAATGACAATATACTTTGGAAAACCACTGAACATATGCTTCTATCAACTGACTTCTTTGAAGTCATTTAGATAGTGGCACATGGGACTTTTGGAAGGCATTTGTTGTCTCAAAACATGTGACATCACCATATTCCCCTTGCAGTGCTATAGAGGAACTCCAAATACAATACATTCTGTGGTGCTTTCTAATGGACATGGTTGTAAATTTCCGTACAAATATAACATCACTAAATCCTTATTTTGTTATAATTAGATCACCAGAAAAGATGTAAGCAACCAACAATGTTTTTCTTTGCCAAGCTATTAGCAATATGTACAATAGATCCATGAGTTCAAGAAGATGTTTCTTATCAGAAAGCCTGAGGAAAATATAATATTTTCTATCCAGTTTAAAATTTTGAGGCATATCCACACCAATTTTTTTCCATGAAAAAAACATTATATTCAATATTTCAAAACTGAAATCAGAATATACATCATGTCCTAACTATATTTCTAGAGCCATACCTCTCATGTTTCTTCCAACCAAAAAGAGGCAAAACTCAGAGAAAAGTTTCCTCATAGAAGATCTTGTTTGAAATATTACAGTCATCTGGAGGCTCTAGGGCCCTCCAATCTATGCTTAAAATAAATTGTATATTTTATTCACCTTTGAGGAGACTCAACCCTCTACTTATTATTTACCTCAATATGAATAAAACATTTTGTAAAATAATACTGCAATGTATAATTATTTTAGTGGTGGGCCCCACTACCACATGACATTTAATCATTAGTCCACATCATATCCAACTATCATAGACTTGTACCTTTGTGGACTTGATGCATCCTACCATGGATAAACATGAGAGTGGATGTGGTTGTATTAATGTGGTCACTTAGTGTTCTCTCAATCTTATTTTCTTTAATCCCCTTGTACGTACATGATTATTCCATGTGTCATTATATTGGGATTTTGAGATCTTGGACTTTCTCTCATAACAACTCATTGTATCCTTAAATTATCTTGATTTCCCTATTCCTCATGCACGTAAAACTATGATGCAATATGCTTCTAGAAAGTGTCAAGTGTCTAACGAACTTAATCCATGGAACCCCGGGCCCACCAAGGCATCCGAACCTAAAATATTATGCATTAGGCTTAAGTCTAGGTACCATGTTTCTAAGAAAGTTCTTGCATTGGAGATATTTGAAATGACAAATCTGCTCAATTCCTATGGATCTGAAGTATTATTAGAACCTAGTGAAATCTTGTTTGAGTCCAATTCTCCAAAACACTTGGAATTTTTTTGATAAGGGTGTCTTCTAACTTAGCTTGCAAAATGTGTAGTGGTCCCATGTGGCACACTCTAGAGCCACCACTAGTCCTTCCAAGTTCATTCATGTTGATGTTGCATTTCCATGTGGTGGAATTTAATTGGACCTTGTGTTTAATGATCCAACCATGTTGACATCATCATAATGACATGACAATTTTTTAGCCTGCCACATGTATTTTTGGAAACAGAAAGAGAGAAATCCTCTAAGAGATATGAACCTAAGAAAGATATGAAATACAATTTATCTTAAGGTGTTGGGTTTGTGAGAAGATATTTGAAGTTAGGATATTACAAAGTGTGAAATCCATTATGGGTTTGCAGGGATAAAAATATTTATTTGATATGATTGGCACAGAGGGTTTTGCATATGGAAAGAGATTGTTGGATGATCCTTTTAAGCTCCAAGTTGTGACCCTTTTGAGCTTCAAAATATTCTTGTTGGTTTGTCTAGACAACAAGTCAATAAGAAACTCATAGGATCTATGGCCTAAAGTAATGATAGATATGTTCTAAATAACACAATAATGCATAAACAAACCATAATCATGATAAAGGAAATAGAAGAGATACGAGCTAAGGGATTGTACTTTGGGTGTAATAAAAAATGGTATTGGTGGAAAAAATTTCCAAAAAAAATACTATTCACCTCAAGAATAATGACAAGGATGAAGAGGAACCTCAATAGGATTTGTGAGAATAGTTTGATTGCTCATTAAATAATGAAGAAACATTTGTTATAGTTGTATTGGTCAATGTAAGAATACAAAAAAATGGTTTGTCCCATAGTCTATGATTCATAGTTTGTTAAAAATATCGATGCTTGTCTACCAAAAATGCAATTTTATCCTTTGTAGAGGATTGTGAACTTTTATTAGTACAAAGCCTATAGATGACACTTAATACTAGATAGACTTTGTAGTACATGAAGACCTTAAATTAATGAAAAACATGCATATTGTGAGCTTCCTCTTTCTCCATTGGATAGGGATAAGAGTCTTGAGCCTCCCCGACCATGTCCAAATCTAGAGGAATTTGATGAACATATTATTTTTCTTTGTTTTCCATAGGCATTTAACCGACATACATCTTGGCATTGAAAGCAACATATTGAAATCTCTTTGACAAATTTGAGATTTTCTAGTACAACATATGCACTCTTCCTTTAAAGCATTGATTTTCCTCTTATGTTGTAATAGAGACTCCATGATAAAAACATACCCTTCATTATGATTATCTTCCTAAACATGGATTCTACTAATAGATGAGAAGATAAAGGCCTGGTTCTTAGCAATTAGGTCCTCCTATTTATGAATAAATTGATAGATTTATATTATTTTACAATAGGGGTAGTTTCTAGGTTGGCTATGGCCCTCCATGCTACCTATAAACTAGAGATATTACAACCAATTTGGGTGAATAAAATAAAATTCTCCTTCAATAGACCCCCCTACGTGGAACTTTAAGATTATGTTTTTTGTAATTTCTCTTTGTTGGTCCAAATAGTCCCTATATGGAACTTTTATCTCGTGTGTTATGAAATTTCTCTTTATTGGTCCAATTAGTCGCTACATGGGATTTTTAGCTCCATGTACACTTTCTCTCTATTGGTTCAATCATACATCTACAAAATAGAAAAATATTTCTTAGGTTTACCTAGGACATTTGAAAATTCCATATTAATCTAGGTTTTGAGAATATTTAATATGTCCCATGTTCAACCCTAGGTTTCTTTGATTCCTACAAAACTATTATTGTTTCCCTATATTATTGGGGTTTAGGATGGCCTTGTGGGAGTTGACAATGCAACACATGGGGGTTTGCAAAAATTAGAGGTGTTTTGTGTCATCTGGTTCCTCTTCCTTGAGTAGAGAATGCCTAGTTGGGTTATCCTAGTCTAGTATTTACATTTTTCTATACCATTTCTAGAAGTTATGGAATTGCTCAAGTTCAAGTGAGAATTTTTTGTTTAGGTTCATTTTGCACAAATCCAACAAACAACAACCTTAATACTATTTGTTTCTTAGATCCATATGATAAATTTATCGTGTCTTTAGTGTTTTCACATTTTTAATATGTCTTTAATATGTACAAAATCAAGAGGGATATCAAATTAAATTAGGTGGTTGACCACTAATATTGGTAATTGCACCCTAGTCTAATTGTGCATCCAAAGCTAAAGATATAAAATTTTTATTTAGAACTGTGAATATGGTGATGGACTACTAACTAACAACACATGCACATGCAACTGAAGATACAACCAAACAGGTACATGTCCGATATTTCTTTTTCGAGTGAGAAAAGATTAGGAAAAATAGAGGCCGAAAATGTAACTGCATCTAGTAGATATGATAAGAAAACAAGGACCAGAGGTGAAAAGGTCGTAATAAAATTTTGTAGACGCATGAAATTTTTTCTTGTTGAAGGAGGATCATGCTCTTATGATGATGAGAGCATAGGAGACATAGATGTTCCACTCAGGTATAAGCATATGCTGAAGCAATGGGTACCTAAGGAACTACCTCCTATAGATGTTGACTTCGTTGTCAACAATAGGACATATCGCATTGCACCATCCTCCCTGCATGGCTTGGGGCTATTTTCCATGGATGGAATAATTGTAAAATACAATACAGTAACTGAATTAATGGACTATGTTGAACCATGTTACAATTATAACGATTGGATGCGGTTGGTACGGTACATGCGAAGTATGCGGAGATATGCACTCACCGCAAATTATATAAAACTAATAAACAAGGATAAAAATAAGGGACCGACTATCTATATTGATGGAAGGCCTAAAGCTTCCAGCAATATCGCAGGGTTTATAAATAGTACATGACCCGGGACAACAAACAAACAATCGAATTGCATATTTGAGGGACGTGAAGAGAATCGGGTAGTTCTGTGCACAATAAAAAAGATAGCTCTTGGGGAAGAGTTATTAGTGGATTACCATTTGAATCGAATAGAAGCATTGACTAATAGTGTACATGTTCTTATGCAACACCTCTTTAAGAAATCTCTACTTATTGAATTATATTTTTTTATTATCTTTAACATTGTTGTAAATATTATCTTTAACATTGTTTTTTTGTTATCATTAACAATTTTTAAAATATTTGGGGGTTCTAATTATATTATAATGTGGCAGGATGATCGTGGAAAAGGGCAAGCCGTAGAACATGTAAATTTTTATCAATTTGCACTTTAATTTTACGTTGTTTTTATTATTTGCTTATATAATTGTATTGAAATAACATTGTTTTTGCTGAAATTATATGTAGTCAGCAGGCCATGTGGATCATGATTCCGTCGATGACAAGGGATTTTATTCTTGCACTGATTTGATGCTCTCATTAAAAAAAAAGATCATTAAAGCTAACAAGGAACTATTTAGCTTGTTAGATCGTCCAGAACAAACTTTGGACATCAAAGAAAGGATCAAGCTCCTTATGTCACAACTTAACACATATAAGGTAATAATGATAATTAAAAAAAATAAAATTTAATGCACTCATATGTTGAATTATGATACTTTCTTCTTTAACTTTTACATTATCTCACGAAAAAAACATTTTTTTTTTATAAAGGAATATTTGGAGCTTGTTCAGCCTGGGGTTGGTAGTAATGGCGCTACAAAGATGCTACAGAGTCCTGATGTGGGCGGTCATACAACTGCTAGAGCACTATTTACTTCTCCATCTTCCACACCTCATTTAGACAGGAGCCATGACACACACCGATAGGCATCCATACCTCTATCCGAGTTTAGAGATGGTGGTAGACATGAGGATCATAGTGATGTGGTTGAGATGGTTGCATTTCCTGGAGCTAGACATGTGACAAGCACGGGGACCCTTTGATTCACATTTTTGGTCGACGATAATGGAATTACATTAAAACAATCAAGACTCCCAGGTAGATTTAATTCATATTTTCATCATTTAATGTTGTCCTCATACAGAAATCATCTAGATTATTAATTTTAAATTAATGATCATATCTTTTGTGTGTAGGAAACGACCTTTTTTATAGGCACGTAGAGAGCAAAGCCTTGTCTATTTTTGGGGAAACCTTACGCATGAGGTGGAATTTCCAGAATTCCAACCTCAAAAAGGAACTTGTGGATTATATTGAAGGCCTCTTTGGTGTAGAAACGTTCAATACAAAAGTGGTCACATCTACAGTGGTTGAATATTTAAAATATACCCGGGATATTTATAGACGAAGCTTGGCAAGAAATCCTAGGTATGAGCATCCTCCCTCAATTCCAGAGAGGGAGTGGAAGGTGATCATTGATGATGCAAAAGAGAAGATTTTGAAATAATCAGGAGAACAAATAACTGGTACACCAAGGTAAATTACAAATTTTTGAATTCAATACTAGCTTTATTTTTATTTAGATCTAAATAAAAGTGTGGTTATATGTAACATACTTGAATATTTTGATGATAGGTTGCCTGACACTTCGAAGGCAACCAAAGAAAGGATTGCCAAACATGGCCAACACAAGCTAGGCCAGGGCAGATACTCAAGGTTACAGTCACAAATCATAAGTACTCGAACATCTTAAGAATATTATTTGTATCACCTTACAACTTTAAGGTAATTGCAATGAAAAACATTAAAAAACCATACCCTTATGCAATGAAGGGTGATGACTTCAGAATAGAAACCACGGAGGAAGACCTCCAACTTGGTTACAACTATGGTTATAAAGTCGTGGCTGATCATAGGAAAATCATGGGGAAGACCCCAAGATCCAGTTTGCGGGATAAGGTAAATAAAAATCAGTCCACATTAACCTTTCGTTACTTATAAAATACGTAAATGTTTGATATCGTCCATAATTTAATGTCTTACTTTGTTTTAATAAAGGGATCAACATTATCAATGAAATCATTAGTCTGAACAACATAGCTTGGATAGTGAAATGCCGCCAAAAGATCATGGTGCTCCCCAGTAGCCCCATCCCAGTGAGGTGCAGCCCCAAGATGTTCCTATGACTGAGGCCCACGACGGTAAAATGTCTATATATTAATCATATACTTAATAATTTTGTACTTATAAATTTTGACATTTCAATGGAAAAGAATGCCATAGATGATCATCCTTGACCTGAAGATCAGGTGAACAGGCCAGAAGCCATTCCAATGGTGTCGACTAGAGGACCAGGTAAATAGTTACATTGCAGAGTTTTTTTTTAATATCAATGAACTACTTCAATGATATTCAAAAATTGGCCATATAAATTTAATATTTTTTATTATTTTAGGTGATTGCCCCTCATAGTAGCATCCACGCCGTGGGTACGAGACCAGATGTACTCGATGTGAAAGGACTGAATCAACATCATCTGCTGATGAGCACCCAGTAAATGAAGACATGGACATGGATGATTTTCTTAAGAGCTAGAAAGCAAAAAAGAAGACTAAAAGAAATTCATGATGTCATGTAATAATTTTATAAGACAGTTAGATGTACATCATATAGCTGATAATATACACAAGGCTATTTCTATGGCTTGTATATATCTGTGAATGTAATTTTTTTATACACTTAATGACAAAGAGA
>JASDQU010193982.1:8799-18799 GCA_032191745.1 Picea mariana | reverse complement strand
TTGAGAGGCTTTTGGTGACTCAAACTACATTCTATTACCTCCATCCTAGGTCAATGACTAATGTGTGTATGCACATGTGTGGTAGATATTTCCCGAGAAGATATGGAGCAACAAGGATGTCTAAAAATCTTATTTAATCTAGCTAAATTAGTACATGGGAGAGGTAATATTATTGTTATATTTTTATTAATCTAGTTGTATATTTTTTGTCTTATTTAATGTAGACATGTTTTATTGTAAGATTTTGTTGAAATTGTCTAATTATTATTGTACACTATTTCAAAAATGTTATCATGTGTGTTGGGGAGGTTCCTCCGAAAATGATGAGGATATGGTTGAGGCAGAAGAGTCACCTTAGGTGTAGAGACCTAGCATGCCACACAGGATAAATTATAGTTTCTATCAATAAGTGACAGATCATGTATGTGCACCAATGGTTCACCATAGAGTGGTCCTTGTACATGCTTGGGAGATCATATAGGACCATGATATTGCATTGATATGGGTGAGCCTGTCCCATGATATGACACCGTTGATGTGTCATTTTGTTGTTTCCCTCAACCTACTTGAGAGGTTGGGGGTTTCTCAACCTTTTTGTTCATATTCATTTGTCGAGCATAGTACTCCTCCACCTCTATTGTCTCCTCTAGCAGTAGTTTGACCACCATATATGAGAAGACTAACCACCATCTCCTCCCTAAGTAGATCGACAACCATATCCTATTATAATATCAAATTGACCACCATATTCCATATAAAATCGACCACCATCTCCTCCTCCAGTAGTAAACTAACCATCATCTCCTCCTCTAGTAGCAAATTGATCACCATCTCCTCCTCCAATGCTAGACCAACCAACATCTCCTCCTTAGATGCTAATTTTTACATTACTCTTTGGTGTAGGTATTAATGTCTAGGCTCTGGTGGTGGAGGTATCAATGCCTCTTGGTCTAGTGGAAGACCTAGCTTATAGCAGTTGTTGCATTTATAATTTGATTGTCATGATGTATATTTTTCATGTATATTTGAATTGATACATATATTTGACATATATATTGATTTTGATATTATCGTTCATATATATTATGCATTTTCATATCATGTTGATGTTATTTTATTTATAAAATGTATTGTGTGTATGTTAATGATTTATATTATTAATGATTTCTTTGTTTTTAAATTAAAATTGAGATGTATCATTCATTTGAATGTGAGAAGCCATATTTGACATATTTGAGATGTATATCCAACATATGTATTGATCTTGATTTATATATAGTTCATGTTATGTCATTTCATATCATGTTGGTGTTGATGTTGTTTTATTTATAAAGTGCATTATGTATGTCAATGACTAACACCATTGACAATTTCTTTGTTTTTAAATTAAATTTGAGATTTATTACTCATTTAATGCCATATAATGTTTAAGTCTAGTTATAATCATTTCATTTCATTTCATTTCAATTGCAGTTCTAAATTCAGAAATGGATTCAACGTGATGAAAAACATGGGGCACTGAGATTATATATAATTAACTAACCACTCAAGTTTTTAGATCCCACAATTTCTTGCCGGATTTTGGGAAAAACTAAACAGAAAATATCCCCAAAGAATGGCCAAAACCTAGAACAATCAGACTATGGCACACACACACACACACACACACACACACACACACACACACACAAGTTTCCTAGTGGTTAAGAGTATGTGTTTCCTCCTTGGAGGTCACAAGTTCAAATTCATAGGGTTATGATTTGTTTTAAAAATACCTTCAACTAAACTAGCTTTGATGATACTAGTTCTTAATGTTATTTTTTCAAATAGTGATAACATCTTGCATATATATTAAATCATGAAACCCACAGTTGAATACATTTAGAAATCAATTTATTTGATTAAATCTTCTATTAAATCATGAAAATAAATTTAAATTACTATATTAAATAAAAATACATAAGAAAGGTCTTCCTCTAAACTGATCTTCATCATAATAGTTGTTAATATTAATCTTATAAAAATAGACCTTTCATGTGGATTTATACACCAAGGGATTACACAAGAAACCTAATATTTCCTTAAAAACATTATTCCTTGTCACTTACCACTAAGATATTTTTTAAGGATTCAAATATTATACTTATGTATAGTATTCCAAGATACTATTTTAGTTTGAAAAATCATACATATATATATGTAGGAAAATTTTCAATAACAAATATATCATTCAATACTAAAACTTGTGAATTTCTAGTGAATATTATTAATTTAATTATATTTATGTAAAAAATAAGTGAATTTTTAATAAATTGATAAATAAATTTTTCTTCATAAAATGGCCCAAAAATAATCAATTGATGAAATTTCATACCTAAAAAATACCCTTATGAACACCTAGAGATTAGGGCTTTCTCTTGAAGAGATTGTATTCTCTTCTTTAATCTCTATTCTATACCTTTGAATTGAAGCCGTATTTGTATTTTGATGGTGAAGGAGTTGTTCTCTAGACCTAAAAACCGACTTTAGGAGTTTCTCCATCGCCCTTCCTAGTCAATTTAACCTTATATATATTTTCTCTAATCATTTTTCGGTAACTTTTCCAAGTCATATCATAATGTATGCACTTTCCCCTTTAAAATCTCTTCTTTCTTTTTCTTCTTTTATATATTTTTTTCAATTCCTATATATCCATTAAACTTATATATTCATTAAATTTAGTCACTTGTAAATAATAATGTTAAATTAAATTAATATTTTAATAAGTAAGAAAGCCATTTATATTATTGACAATATTATTTAAAAACAAAGACCTTGATAAAGGGCATGAAACTATGAATTAAAAAAATATTCAAATCTTAAAACTAATAGCATCTAAGTTTTTATGTGTATAATCATCTTATAAATTTGAATCCTTAAGTGTGTCATTGATTTTGTTGGTGTACTCTCTAACATAATAGGACTTGTATATTATGTATGCTTTCGACATAGAACTCTTAGTTTTTTCTCTTTTTCTAACATATCCTTTAAACTTTTTATGTACATCTCTAAAAAGAACATCTAATGACATGATACGACCCCAACTAATTCAAACTCATTATACGCCTCCGTCATAGACTCCTTTGTTTTTGCTCTTTTTCTAACATACGCTTTCAACTTTTTTATGTACCTCTCTAAAAAGAACATCTAATGACATGATACCACCCCAACTATTTCAAACACATCAACTAGGTGAATTAGAAGATGGACATGCAAGTCCATGAAACATATGGGCAGTTCCTTCTCAAACATACAAATAATCTCAACAATCTCTTGATTCCACTATGGAATGCTAGAGATGTGAATCTCCTTTGATGTAATCCAATGTAAACATGCAAATAATTTAGATATGGTTGTTATGTGGATTCTTTTTCCTTATCTAAGATCTAAAATTCCTTGTTGAAAGGGTGGGAAAATGGCTCTCAACCATAGGTAGATAACGAATCTAAATTTCCCTATGCTAATTGCTTATACATAAAATGGAAAAGGAAAGAGAAAGAACATACCATGTTTCCAAAGTTTGATGTAAATCCAAGTGATGTGATCCATCTAATACCACCTTGATATTTATCTTTAGCTTCAAATATGCACACAAAAGATACAAACAAACCCTTTCTCCAACCTATACATCTCAAATGAATATAATTCAAACACAATTAACTTCAATTACTTTTCAAATGAAGAAATATGCATTCAATTCATAGATCTAGAATATAATTCATAATAGAAATAATAATGAATTGAAAGGGGGAAAGAAGATAGATGTATTAATTTATGTATAAAATTCGTACATCAACCAATCAAAAGATACTTGATCTAGTTGTTTTACCTCCATCACCCGATTTCAAGATCTCCCTTCCTTAGCCAAATGTATAAGAGATCTTCAACACGATATGAATCTTTTCCTTACACCTTGAGAAGTGAAAAACTATAGATAAAACAACACTCTAAAGCGAAGATCACTACTACAGAGCGAGGACAACACTCTTCACAAGCAAAGATCACATGAGCCAAAGATAGATCAATGAGAGCCTAGCCCAATTTCACAAGCATAAGGATGTTATATTACAAACTCTCAAACTCTCTACCTCAATAAGAACCTTTCCTTTATAGGACAAAAGGACCTTTCCTTTATAGGACAAAAGGAGGCTCACATTAGTTGTCAAGAGAGATTGAGGCTCTACAAGTGTATGATTCAATATCTAACTTAGATAATTGCACTTATATAGTTTTTAGACCCACATTTAGCAGGGATGATTTTAAGGATGGAAATTTATTTGAAAATGTAGAAACCTTCACGAATCTTACTAATCCTTCATATGCCAACTATAAATGATTGACGATATTTTTGTAAAAATATTCAAATTTCTAAGGATTTTATATAGTTTTTATAAAATTTTGGTGATTTTTAAGGTAAAATAATTTTATCCTATAGAATTTGGGCGAATCATTTTTAAAATAGCGAATCTCATTTTTGGAAAAACCATGGAAAATTAACCCATGAGCGAAATTTAACCCCTAAAATCATCCCTGACTTTTAGGAATATTTTTGTAAATAAAATTATTTAAAAAAATAAATTAAAATAGAAAAATGCTTTCTAATAGCATAACTAATGATAATGGCTCAAATCCATTCAAATAACTAAGAAAACCAATTTTAAGTGTAACACCGACAGCCTTCTCAGTGTTAACATCATATTATCACTTTTGTGTAATTATTCATAATTTCTTTCACAAAATATAAGTTTATAACAATTATATATATATATATATATATATATATATATATATATATAAAACTTATCCTACTTATAGTGATTGAAGGTTTTAATTATATACTATTTATATTTAGACACAAAATTATTAGTAACTAATCCTACATTTTTACTCAAGTATAATCCTTAATTTTAATCTTTTAATGTCTCTTCTCATTCGATCATATTTTCTCTAGAATATAGACTGAGTATATATCTCCTCTTATATTATTAGTAACTAATCCTACATTTTTACTCAAGTATAATCCTTAATTTTAATCTTTTAATGTCACTTCTCATTCCATCATATTTTCTCTAGAATATAGAGTGAGTATATATCTCCTCTTATGTAACTTATGAAAAAATTTGTCTTAACCTCTTTAGGATTTTTGTATTAATATAGACTTTCAATTAATTTTCCTATACCCAAAGTTTGATTAAATTCATATATTATTTCCCTTTTTTTATATAAACAAAAATATTTTCATAATTTAATAATTTTAGATATTTAATTTTTGATTGAATAAGGTTTTGTGATATGACTTTATAAGTTTATTGCTTGGTATGAGGAAATCTATTTTCACTCTTTGTCAGAACTAAAAATTATTTAAAAAACAAATCATTCCAAATTATATTAGTAGTGCATGAGAGCACAGAGCAAGTGTTATAGTAGAGAATTGCATTCGACATGCACTAGAGAAAGTGTCAAAGAGGAGAACTACAGTTGATGCACAACATTAGAGAAAGAAAGTGTCAAAGGGGAGAACTACAGTAGATGCATAACATTAGAGAAAGTGCCAAGGCAAAGAATTGCAATCGATGCACAACATTAAAGCAAGTGTTAAAGCAAAGAATTGCAATCGATGCACTGCATATCATAGCAAAGCATTAGCATGGCAACCTGCATGGATAATTTTTCCATGCTCCTTTGCATGCTCCACTACACATGCTCCTTTGCATGCTTCCACCACACATTGTACCACTTGAATTATTTCATTCTCTTCTAGGGAGAAGTCCTCCTGTATATGCCGACAAATTCTTGACTAAGTGGCATGTGAAGCTCTCGAATACAAGCATGCAACCTATTGTAGTTGCTAAGGACTTATGCAACTTATGAGAAGTCCTCCCATATATGTCGACAAATTATTGACTAAGTGGCATGTGAAGCTATCAAATACAATCATGCAACCTATTGTAGTTGCTAAGGACTTATGCAACTGATGAGAAGTCCTCCCATATATGCCGACAAATTCTAGACTAAGTGGCATGAGAAGCTCTCGAATACAAGCATGCAACCTATTGTAGTTGCTAACAACTTATGCAACTTATAAAAAATTCATAGTAATAGTATGAATGGCTACATTGTGTAGGTTAACAATTCATTCCTTTCCACACTAATGTTGTTCTTGTTCACTATTGCATGATAATGTGAGAGGGTAATTACCAGTGATTTCCTTAAGTGTGCTACAAACTAGGATTCTCTGTGGACTATTGCCCATTTCATCTGCTGAAAGATTGCATGTACTGGTGCCTTTATTATTCACATCTCCTTCTAATTGCCAATATTTTCTTTCACATTTCTCTTTCTTCTACCTAAAAATGCATTAACATAAAATATGATGAAAACATCTTGTAGAAATCTGAATCAACCACTAATTTTTTTCATAAATAGCTACACACACTAAAACTTTTCTGCCATTATATGCGTCTTAAGATATGATGCAAATAATTCGATACCGATTCATTCAACACACTATTTGACAATTATTATTCTAATTATAGATCATCTATAATCATTGTTCTTATATAGCGTATACAATTATAACATCTAAAGGTCTAGGTTTAGCTGTGTCCAACAACCATCAAATGACATAGATAGAGATGTCAAAACATTCTTGGGGATTAGTTCGAGGTGGGTCTTGTTATGGATTCTCTTGACCATATAATATCCATATAGGAATGTTGTGTAAGCAACAGGGTATTTGATGTCTATGGTAAACTGAAGAAGAGGTGACACTACCATATTCGGGTTTGGAATGATACCATATGAAAACAAACATCACCTTCTCTCCTTACTATTCAGAACTAGATGCATGATACTCTTGAATATGTTGCTGCTCAATACCTATTTTATATAGAGTACACCACAAAAGAACAACCATGAATGAATTTGTAAGATCCAATATTGAAATATTTTAATCCGTGTTAAATGAAAAAATTGTAGGGTATATGTATATATAACTAGAATCACTATTACCTGAATTACATCCTCAATGTTGATGACAAGGGCACCCTTGATAGGTTTGATGTCGACCCAATTTCCATCCTTGAGAACTTGGTATCCTCCACTTTCATCTTGCCCCACCATCGTGATGAATTTGTTGTCCTCATGCTCCCGCACCTCTATCTCCTCTTGTGGAATCATTGCTCTCGGATAAAAGAGAAATTTAAAGGGCCCATTTCTATTACCATCGAAATCCTTGAGAAAATTAGCTAGCAGTCTGAGGTTTTGGGAAATGAGCCCCTCAATCAATTTCATCGTCTTATACAGGTACACCAATAGCTTCTCTACCACCCATCTACAATAGTAACCCATGATATCCCATTCTTGAATTGTGTGTCAATTGGCTTAGACAAAAGGAATGTTTCAATTGATAGTCTATGCAATAATATTGATCATCTTACCGAAATTCAGGCAAGTCCTTAGGAAAAGGATTGCACGTTGATGGTCCGATTAGGTAGTATGGATTCTCATATGAATCCCATCCACACTAGGGATACACATTGTAACTAGAAGATAAAATAGTTTGATTGCTTCCCCATGCTTGTCCTATTACCTTCACCTTATATCATGTAGGATACTCGAAGAATGTATGCAAAATATTCAACATTTGTTCGATAAGGTCTACTGGGATTCCATGGTTTATGACTTGGAAGAATCCCCATTCTTTGCACACCATGCCAATCTGTCTAATAATTGCTAATTGTCTGACTGTAACAACCGTAGGATCACGGGGATCCAACAAAGGACTGAGATCAATGACAAGAACTGCCTCCTCTTCAACGACTATCGAGTCCATGTGTTAGATAGTGAATGCATTAATGCCTGACCGCTGCCTAAAATGGCATGTCCATGCAATTTTTGTAAAGCTTTCTAGGGTTTAAATTATGTCTGGTAGGGTTTGTAATGGATGAGGTTCTTAAACAAGGCTGCCCCACGCACATCTCGTCCACCATTGGATATGCCTCCCATTTCATTTATAGAGGTGATAATTGAGCTACTCTTGGTGGTGGAAGTCGTATAAAACTCTATTGCAAAATATTTCAATCTAACCGTAACCATCTTTGATCATCCAGGTAGGAGATACTTACGTTTACATAATGGTAGTGACTTGGGATGTGGATTGTTTTTACGGAATTGCATTGTGTTGAGTTTCTTTTATAGGAATTCAAGTTCCCTTTTGATGAATCATAGAAAGAAGGAATTAATGCAAGGGTTTAAATATTTCATTGTTATTGTTTCTCCAAGGGTTATGGATGACAATTCCACAATTGCAATATTTATAATATTTCAAAACCCCTTTCACTCTTAACCAATCAAATGAGTTGACATACAGGGCCACCTTTGAAAACAACTACTTCCACTTGATAGAGAGGGTCACCTTTGAAAACTATTGTTGCTACTTGATAGAGAGGGCCACCTTTGGAAAATGTCACTGCCAGTTGATAGAGCAGGCCACCTTTGAAATTAGTTGTTGCGACTTGTAACATTAAAAAAAATAAGATGCAGAGAATTGAACCCTTCCCCTTTCGCATGTGAAGCTAGTCCTCATGAACGACATGAATTTTGTTGAGTTTTGTAAATACGGTTAGCTACTAGTCAATACAAAAAGAGAAGAGTTATGTCAAAATCCTGAATACCACAACCAAGGAAAAATCACTAACTTGTGAAAATTGGGCAAATTTTATAGGAAGGATAACTTCCTCTTGCAAAGCCTGTTTGGCACTTTCAAGCCCTGCAAACAAATTGCAGCATTATCTTTGAATGAGACTCTTGTGTTGTAACTTCATGGAAATTGTATCATATTTATCTCGTTGAGCATAACATTCTATGTTGCAGATGGATGTTGAGATCATATGTTTAAGTGTTAAAGGTGTTTGGAAATTTATTTTGTATGGTGCCACTGCAGAATTTGGAAGACCAACATGGAACAAAATAGTAAGTGAGTATGTTGAAGTTGAGAAAATGGATAGAATCGGTGAGATATGGCTACTTCCTCTCGTCCTCATGAAGAATTTCTAACGGCGTTGAGGTTACATGAGATGCTCAAGAACCAGTTTTCTTTATAGAATGATAATGATTCCAATGGTGCACCAGATGATTTTGATTAAGCAACAGCTGAAGAGGTCAGTAGACTCGAGGAATGGAGAAGTCTGGTTGAGGAGTATAGAAAACTAAGCGTGGTATTTTAGGAAAAAGGTATATATATATATATATATTTTTAGTTAATTTTTTATTCTATGTGGATTAACAGAGATAATTTATAAAGGTGGACCCATATGAGAGAATGCTAGTCTACAAAAAATTGTACTAATATTTTTATTTTTATTTTGGAAGTGGACCAAACTGAGGTTCTTCATATTTTGGAGTCTCTTGAAGCTTTAAAGGCTAAAATTGTAGATGTGATGGAGGTTGTCTAGAGGTGATGGAGATTCTATGTAATGTGGCACAAGATCAAGCAAATTCGGTCGAGCAACTTGAAGTGTTATCTTTGAATGAGACTCTTGTGTTGTGATTTCATGCCAGTTATATCATATTTATTTGGTTGAGCACGACATTCTATGTTACAGATGGATGTTGAGATCATATGTCGAAGTGTTAAAGGTGTTCCTTATTTGTTTTGTATGGTGCCACTGTAGAATTTGGATGACCAACATGGAACAAAATAGTAAGTGAGTATGTTGAAGTTGAGAAAATAGATCCAGTCAGTGAGATATGGCTACTTCCTCTCGTGCTCAGGAAGAATTTCTAATGGCATTGAGGTTACATGAGATTCTCAAGAACCAATTTTATTTCTAGATTGACAGTGACTTGAATGGTGAACTAGATGAGTTTGATTAAGTAGCAGTTGAGGATATCACTAGACTCGAGGAATGGAGAAGTATAGAGGAGTTCACTAGACTCGAGGAGTACAAAAAACTAAGCG